>VZUI01042423.1:0-15857 GCA_013401135.1 Cettia cetti | reverse complement strand
CGCCAGGCCGCCCCCGCTGCGCCGCGGGAGGCGGGGCCCGCCCCGGGGCGCGGCCAATCGGCGCGGCGGGGGCAGAGCCGTGCGCGGGGATTGGCTGCGCGGTAAGAACTGACAGAGGAGCTAGCCAATGGGATGAGGGAGGGGGCGTGGCAGATGAGGGGCGGGGCGCCGGGGGCGGCTCGGGGCGGGCGGGAGCGCTCGGTGCGAGGGCGGAGCGCGGCCAGGCCCGGCGGGGACTGCCCGGGAGCCCCGACCGGGAGCCCCGGCGAGTGCCCGGCTCGAGGAGCGACAATCCCGCCCGGTTCCACCCTGCAGCACCAGTGCGGGGCGCGGAAATCCCGCCCGATCACACCGGGGAGCGCCCGGGGATCCCAGCCCTGAGATCCCGCCCGGTCCCGGTGTCCTGCGGGCCGCGGCTCTGCCCAGTCCCCGCGGCTCCTGAGGGCTGAAAGCCCCGGCACTGGGGGCGGGAGCTTAGCTCCAGCAGCTCTCGGTTAAAGGGGAAGGAAATCCAATCCCAGCCCCTGCTGGATTCTCCCCCGGCCTTTGGGGCTGCTTTTCCCCCATCCCGAACCCTGCAGGAAGGCAAAGCTCGGGAGCCACAGGCTGCACGCTGCCTTCAGCAATCTGCTTCTTCCCAAAACGTAGCTCTGCATCTTTTCACCTCTTAGCCATGAAGGAGCAGGGCCCTTTCATCCAGCCTGGGCTCCGAGCAGTGCACAAACCCCTGCAGCTCCTCCCCAGCAGCAGAGAGGAGCCAGGCAGCCTCTCCTCCTCCACAGGGGTAGGAAGCTCAGAAGAACACGCTGACCTTTGCAATCTGCTGGCAGCCAGCACTGGGGCTGCAGGAGGTTTTTACTGACAAACTCAGGCACTGAGGCATTTTCCAGCACCTTGATTTTCCTGCCACACAGACAAAAAAAAAAAAAAAAAAAAAAAAAGGCTCCACAGAAGAGCCAACCAGCCCTGGGGAAGGTTTGTATGGTTTATAAGGTCACCATTTCTACAGAGAATATCACATTAAAAACATCCACTCACAAAAACAGCGGCAGTAGGAGGAAGGCTCAGCACCAGAGCAGGGCACAGAAGCCTTGAGCTGAGACTTTAGAGCCTTTCTGGGGCCTGTTTGCCCACAAATCCACAGTTCTGCCTCAGTCCATGAGGTTCTTGGCCTCTTCACTACAATTGAAGCATCTCTGGATCCAGGGAAGTCCCAAGAGGTGACAAAGCCTGGGATTCCCAGTGCTTCTTCCAGCTTGGCCCCACTTTGGAATTCCCACCCCCTGCCAGTCCTTGCCCTGCTCCTCTCACTGAGGGACAACATGAACTTCCCTCCTGGATGCCAGCAGTTGCTTTGGATATTATCCCAAATCCTCACTTTGCTTTTGTTTTGCTTAAAACGTTACGCTGGCGGAAAAAATCCCAAAGAAAGCAGCAACACAAGAGTGGGGTCAGCAGTAAAAGAAGAGGGGAACAGGGCAGAGGGAGCACATTCACAAACGCTGGGAGATTCCTCCTCATCCAGCCCCAGACCAGGGGGGCAAATGGGAACCAGCAGCCAAACTGGGCAGGAGAGAGGCACTGGTGCTGTCAGCAGGGGCTCAGAGCAGCGGGGACAGCCCCGTCCTGCACACCAGCGGGGAGCAGATCATCTTCAGCCATTAGATGACCCAGGGAACGATCACTACACAGAGTTGATTTTGCAGCCCGTGAATGCAGAAAGCCATTTCAGCTGTAGCTCCCAAGGAGAAAAAATAATAAAAAGTTCCCTGCAGCCTCGCAAGCCGGGCGTTCGCTTCGGATATTCCAGCTGGGGATCCACGCCGGCCGCTCCTTCCACGGGATCCCAGGGGCAGAGACGCTCTGGATCTCCCCTGCTGGGTGAAGTTCACTGAGCCAGGCCGCCCTTCTGGCCCGTCCACAGCTCCCGCAGCTCCACCTTGCAGCCCAGGTCCCTGAGGGCAGCCCTGGCCACGTCGTCGCAGTCCCTGTGCGCCGCCCGCGCCTCCGTGATCAGGTTCTCAGCTCCCATCTCCAGGATGGGCCGGGAGAAATCCCGGCTGCGCGACACCAGGTTCCGGATCAGCATGCAGGCCTGCTTCTGGGACACGGACAGGCACGGGTCACTGGGGTTTGGGGGAAGCACTGGGGTTTGTAGGGAAGCACTGGGGTCAGGGGGTTTTCAGGGAAGCACTGGGGTCAGGGGGTTTTCAGGGAAGCACTGGGGTCAGGGGGTTTTCAGGGAAGCCCAGCCATGGAAGGTTTTGGCACACACAATGCACACCAGCTAAAGATTATTTCCTAAGAAACCCCAATGTGAGATGCTGCAGAGAGCAACCAACTGCTCCCTGGAAGAACAAAATCCATGGATGTTATTCCCTACTGAAGTTTAGACAACCAGAGCTCTGTGCAAATCCCCAACACCAATCAAGCAACACCAATTAATTTTTAAATAACACTAAAAATTCTCCAGTGCAGCAGCCCCACCTTCCCACCCTGTTCCAGGCACTTAAGAAAATATTTTCCATTTTTTAATGCTCTGGGAAGCACCAAAGTGGACAGATATCCTGCTGAAAGCTGCAGGAGCAACCAGAGGCAATCTTCTTGCCATGCAGGTGCTTTATTTGACTCTGGAGAATGGATGGCACAGGCTGGGTTGGAAAGAGCTCATCCCCATCCTGCTCTTCCCAGGAGAAAAGGGAATGCCTGGAAGAGGAGTGAGGCACTCCAAAGTTTTAAGAACCTGCATTCAGGTGGATCTGAAACCTCAACCAAGTTTTGCTCTGAGCAGATCAGGGTGCCAAACACAGAGGGGCTGCATTGACTCGCTGCCTTCCCAACGTGTTCAAAACCTATCAGAATCTGATAAAAGGGTGGAAAAATCCCCCAAAAACAGATTACCAGAGCCAAAACCTGTCCTGCCTGAGCGAGCAGGTGCTGTGAGGTACATACCTGGACAGCCACCTCCCGTGGGTGAGCCTTCATGGCCTGCAGAGCTGCCAGGGCCCCGCCGCCCTCCATGATGACGCTGCAGTTCTCGGGCTTGCGCAGGGCCAGCATGCACAGGGCTGCACAGCCCTGCTCACAGATCTGCAACACACCAGGCAGCACGCTCACTGCCTGCCAGCCTGCCCTTCAGGCAAAGCAAAGTGGGCTTTCTTCCCTTTTATGGCAGCTTTTGGGGATTGTTATGAGGTTTTGTCCATGGTGGCATCCCATTGCTCTGGCACATAAACCAAGGGGAGTGTTGGAATAATGATCTCAGAAATCTTTCCAACCGTCATGATCCTGTGTTTGGCATGCCAGAGGTGTAAAACACAATCCCCACTCCCCATCTGATTCAGGAATAAGAAAAATAAAACAATACACGGTGGGGAAAAAAACCCCAAACCCTAAATCCACACAAACATTGTCTGGGTGCACGTTCTACAGCCGAGCGTTCAAGGTTTATCCATCACTGAGCTGCACACACACGCCCTGCAGCTGCAGCTGAGCTCCGTGCCCACCCCAGAGGGGATCCCCAGGGGTACCTGAGGGTTGCCCAGGTGCTGGCTGATGGCCAGCACGATCAGCTCGGTGGCCCCAGCATCCACGATGGCGTCTTTGACGTCGTCGTTGCCAGCCACGGCACGGATGGCGCTGAGCACCTGCCTCACCACGTCCTGCTCCGTGCAGAAAGAAGAGCAGAGGTCAAATCCAGAGCTCTGAGAGCTTGCAAAGCAAAGCAGAACATCGCCCTGACAATGACCAACTACAACAACTCTCTGCCCTCAGTCACCTCCCTGCCTCGCAAGGGGACCTTGAAAAGCTCTGCCAGAGCAGCAGTGAAGCTGAAAAAAATCACACATCAACCTCTGGGAGTGCAGGGGATTGGGGCATCTGGACACACAAGCAGGATGATTGAGTAAAAGTTGCTTATTGCTTGTATTAAGCTATTTTTATATGTTTTAGATCTCCTATTTATGTGTTTATGCATGACCTGATTGGTGTTTTTATTTTGTCTATGAGTTTAGCTCGCATATTTTAGGAAACCTGATAGGTTATATTGGTTATCTTTTTGTGGGTCTTTTTTATCTAATTTTCGCATTCTTGGTATTTTGCTTTTTTAGGCTCTTCTTTCTTGACTTAGCACTGTTTCTGTTTGAGAGTTCTGGTAAGAATAACTAAAGATGGTTGTAGGCTGGTGCACACTATGGTTTAAGCTGTTTAAATACATTGCTGTATTTAACCAAACATTCAGCTCTTCTGGGAGCAGCCAGAGCTCTGCTGCTGGAGGACACAGGAATAATTCCAAGCAAGAAACTCCCATATTTTTTTCCTGCAGAGCATTTAATCCTGCATATATGGCTGTAAATAGGGATAGGAGGGGTTTCAACCCTAATTGCAGCTAAAACATTGCACAGGTTGAGGCTCATTCATAAAAATTCCTTAGAATGAGGTGTTCCCTCGAAGCAATTCCCAAAACAATTCCCAAACCATTCCCACTGCTCACCGGGTGCTCCATGCAGTCAGCCAGCAGAGTCACCATAAAATTTAAGCCCCCGAGGTCCACGATTTCCTGGCAGAACTCATTCCTGACAGAGAGGCGAGAGAGGGTGGCACAGAGCTCGCTGAGAACCCCGGAGTTATCCCTGAAGGCTGCGGAGGAGAGGGAAGGGATGGAGTAATTAATGCACAATTCAAGTGGTTTGCTTGGATTAATTAAATAGGAAATAGGGTGTTTTGTTTTATCTACGAAACAGGAGAGATGACGCCTGCTCACTGTTTCTAGCCAGAGTCACAATGTCTCCTCTGGGCAAGAAGCAGCTCAGCAGAGACAACAGGCCCCTAAACCTGGAAAATCCTTCCTAAATACAGTGAAAAACTGCTCTGCTAACCTGTCTGCTCCACAGGTTAGCAGCAGCAGCACGGTGGTGCTTTTTGGGTTTCTCAGGGTACATTTCACGGATAGAATCAAACCCCAGCTAAGTGACAAACTCCTGAATCACCTCTGAGGAGCTCCAAGTTACAAATGACAATGACAGAAAAAAACCACAAGTGATTCCCCATTAGGCCCAACACACCCAGGGTTAATTCTACCTTTTGCAGCTTCAATGAGGACTCTCAGCCCATCGTTCTCCAGGACAATCATCTTGGCATGATCGTGGGCATGCCCAAAGGGCACACGGATGTCATCATCAAACGTCATCACCCTGAGGGCCGAGGCCGCCGTCCTGACCACGTCAGCGCTGTCCCCGTGCTGGACGATGGCTCCAGTGAGCAGAGGGAGGATCCCAGCCTTGACAAAGTCCTGCCTGTTCTGCTCGTGCTTGAGGCAGGCGTGCCGCACGCAGCGGATCCCGGCCAGCGTCATCTCCGCGTCCTCCCGCCGCTCCCGCAGGCTCTGCAGCACCAGCTCCTGCCCGGTGGTGTCCAGCAGGTCCGGCTGCCCATCCAGCAGGGCAGAGAGTGTGGAGAAGGCTTGCAGCAGTAAATCCCTGTCTCCTGCAGCCAGCTGGCAGGCCGAGAACACCACGGGGTAGGCGCCGTTCTGGCCGGCCAGGTAGCGGAAGGCGAGCTGCTCCTTGCACTGTGCTGCGAAGGCTGAGAGGTGCTCGGGCAGCTCTGCCATGTCCTGCTCTGCCACAGCTCTGCCCAGGCAGTCCAAGGTCTGTGGGATACACCAGGGGTTAGATCTGCACCTGAGCCATGCAGGAACAAGAGCAAACTGTGTATTTTTAAGCTGAAAATCAGTTTGGTGTTACAGGAGCAATGGTTGTGCCAAAGAGCAGTGTTTGGGCTTCGTGCACAGAACCCTTGGAGGGGACAGGTGCTTCCTTCTGCCACCACTGCCACACCTCCACTGGGGACCAGTGTGACCAGCACCAGGTGAACTGGGTCCAACCAGCACATTCCAGCTCTGGAAGTGTCCACAGCCACGTTGGACAGGGCTGGGAGCAACCTGAGCTAAGTGGAACTGATCCGCACCTTGTCCCCAGCCCGGAGCTCTGAGTGCCACATCCTGTCATTCCTTGGGACCCCAAACCCCCCTGGACAGCCCCTTCCACCCTTCCCATGAGGAAACCCCCCCCGATGTCCCACCTGAGCCTCCCCTGGCACACCTTGAGGCTGCTCCCTCTCGTCCTGCCCCTGGGAGCAGAGCCCCAGGCCCACCTCAGATCCTTCCCTGAAAAGTGCAAGGGAGCTCTTGGAATTTTTTATATTTGCAGAAAAAATGGAATTAAGTGCTTGAAGAGCTCCCAGAGAAATGGGGCAGAGGCAGAAGTTGGCCTAGAAGTTATTATTACATAACCCTGATCCTTAGCACCAATTTGGGCTCCTACCAGCAGGATTTGATGCTTTTGCCTCTGGCCGTTCTCAGAGGCAGGAGGTCTCACAGCTTTCACAATATTGCTCAGGTCCACACCTAAAAGGGGAAATAAAGCCAAGTTTAATATTGGTCCCCGGATAATTAGAGCCAAATAAACAGTATTAGTTCCAGTCCTAGGGCAAAGCTGCCAAGTTAACCACAGAGAACAAAGATGCACTTGTTGTAAAGATGCTGAAACGTTCAATTCTGTCTGTAAGGTCAAATTCAGCCTGGAACAAAGCTAAATGTCATTTGAGGCGGGGGGAAAAAGAAGGAATTTAATTTCACTGACCAAATTTCACCCTCCAGCTTCCCTCTAAGCAGTTTTGCAGTCATAATTAATCCACAAAACCAGGTCAGCATTAACGGTGTCTCTGTTCCACTTCACAAAGGCTCCTTTCCAATGCTGCATGATCCACCTTTGCCTGCAAGATTCTTTTAAACCTTCGTATTTGTAAAACCCCAGCTGCAGAATATGCAGTACCTTGGGACTCGAACTGCTGCACAGCTTCTCTCACAGCCTCCTCTGGATCCATCTCGAACTCGGTGATGTTCTCCTGCACTGCATCATCAAACGTTTCCTGGGCGATCTGTTTGGACCCCATTTTCCTGGGATGGGATGGATCCACCTCCGTGCCCTGCTGCCGAAAGAAACCACTGCTCATTTCGCTGTAGAACCTTCTAACCCCAACCAGAACCAAAGCAAGAGGCTTCTTCTTCCTCAAGACAAAAGCTCAGAGCTCTGGATCAAAAATACACAGTCAAAGGCATGGCCGGTTTTTTATTTAGTGGGGAAAATGCGACAATTAAAAGGGATAAGGAGATATTTCAGCAGCATTCCAGGGTTTAGATGGGGTTTCGGGATTTGTCACCGTGACAGGGCTCTCGCTGCAGCGCGGAGGGCACCGTGCCCGGTCACGGCCCCGCGCCCTCAGCCAGCCCTGCCCCGCTTACCCCGGGCCCCGCCGCACCCCACACCCCCTCAGGAGGCCCCGCCAGGCTGAGGGATCCCACCCCGCAGCTCCCAACGACGCACCGAGGGCCCCGAAGAAAGGCGGCGGTGCCGGGGGAGCCCCGGGGCGCACCCACGGCCCCGCTCCCCCTCACGACCCACCTGGGCTCGCGCCGGCCACCCCCGCCGGACAAAAGGCGAGGGCGGAACGGCTCCACTCGGCCGCCGTACGCGGGCCCCGCCCCCTCTGCGCATGCGCCGCTGCCCAAATTCGCGCCGTTCGCCCTCACACAGAGCGAAGAAGAGCACGGGGCGCCGCAGCGCGCATGCGCAATGTTCCGGCGCCCGGCCGCTCCCACGCACACGTAGTACGCGCAGCGTGCTCGGGCGCGCCCGCAGGGCTGCGGCAGCTCCCTTAGAGCGGGAGGCCGCGGGCCGCTCCCGTCGCTCCCGTCCCGCTTACCGGCAGCGCGTCCACACCGTTAATACCGCCCTGCGCCCGCACCGCCCGCAGGGGATGAGGTGGCTTCGCGCGGCGCAAGCGCGGCGGAACCCGGGGGCGTGGTTAACGCCATAGAGGGCGTGGTCAATGTGAGGGCGGGGTGCTGTTAGATCGATTTGGGGCGTGGCCTAAAAGGGGGCGTGCCCATCCGTGGTCTCCGTGCGGTCCAGGAGCGGCGGGAGGGGGCGTGGTTACCGGGGAAGGGGGCGTGACCGGGCTCCCGGTGTGGCGGGAGGCGGCGGCGGCGCTGCTCGGTGAGGGCGGGCTGGGCTCGGGCTCGGGCTCGGGCTCGGGCTCGGGCTCCGGCTCCGGCTCCTCCTCCTCCTCCTCCCGGCGCTGCGCGGGGGGCGCGGGGAAGCGTGCGGCTCCCCTCAGGCTGCGCCTCCCCTCAGGCCGCGGCGGGACCCCGGGCCCGCGTCAGGCCGTGCCGTGCCCCGGGCGGGGGCCGCGCCGTGAGGGGAAGATGGCCTCTCGGAGGATCACCCGCGAGACCTTCGAGGCCGTGGTGCAGGACAAAGTTAAACGGTACCGCATGGAGCGGAGCGATGCCGTGGGGGACTCCATCCATCATTTCAAAGGTAGGGAGGAATGGGATGACGAGAGCAGCCTGGCATCGCCTGCCATTTATTTGCCTGGTGCTGGTGTTTTTCCACATCCGTTTTTTAATGGAAGAGGAGAACAGCTGGATAAGGGCTGACACCGTAATGGGGAGGGAAAGAAAAAAAAAATGGGAATTCAGACAAAGGAATTCTGTTCAGCATCAGAGAGTGGGTCCAATTTCAGCCAGGTCTCCAGGGACGTTGCTGCAGGATGGAATTCTGGTGGTGGCTGATAAGTTAAATAAATGTAGGAGTGCCCTGGAAGCCTTTGGGTCTTTGTGGTTGGTGTTATTTTGGGGGGAAAAAGCTCAAAGCAGGGCACTGAGCTCATCAACGTAACACAAAACGTGGTCCCCAAATTATTTTGCCTCCTAAATCTGAGATATAAAATGTCCAGCAAGAGGTTTGGGTTACATTCACAGGGATGGACGTTCACAGGAGAGCTTTAAAATGAAATCTGTTATTTTTAGAGTTGTCTGAGCCCTGAAGAAATAATTTATGTTAAACACTTCCATTTCCTCCAAGGATTCTTTACTTTCTGAATTGAACTTCTGGGATTGGGGAGCAAGGATCTTGGATAATGAGAAATACTGGGATTTCCTGCAATAGTGAGATAATTGTGGTTGAGTTTGGAGAAGATACGAGTTTCTGTCCAGCTGTGGAATTCCTCCTGGGAATCCTGGTCTGGGTGACAAGGTGGACATTGCCCAAAGCTTGGAGCTGATGACGTCTTTGACAGCTTTAATTCTGGCAAAGCTGAAAGCTCAGGGACTTGATGGTTTTTATGCCTCAGGGTCTCCAGTAGAAGACCAAGATTTGAGAAAGGGAGGAGCAAAGAAAAATTTGATCTGGGGGAGAACTTGAGCTCCTCAATGTGTGCAGGGATTGGTATATGGGGATGGGAATCCTGAAGTCATCTACGTGGATTTCCATCAGAAATTTCCACATTTTGACCCTTTTAAGCCTCTGACTGTTTTCTTTCCCCAGCTCACTCCAGACCCCTGCCCCGGCCCCGCTACAATGAGAGCTTCCACGATGACGGCAGGTTCCCTCACGCCAACTCCCAGCACGAGGACTGGAGCGAGGATCCCGGGGAAGATTATCCCGGGGAAAATTATCCCGGAGAAAACTTCCCCGGCCCCTCCTACAGAGCTGGCAGCCCCCTGCTCCGCAAGGAGAATTATTTCCACGAACAGTTCCCCCGGCGGGAGCGGGAATTCGGCCGGGATTTCGGGCACCGGGAATTCGGGCGTGCGGCTGCTCCCGGCAGGGAGTACGGGCACCACGGCCCCGCTCCCGGCCGGGAGTACGGACAGCAGAACCGGGAGTATGGGCGGGAGTACGGGCACCAGCAGGAGTACGGGCCCCCCTCGGAGTCCTGGGAGTCGCAGGAAGCCGAGTTTGGCTCCTCCTCGGATGTTTTAGGGGATTTCAGGTCCCCCGGGCTGATGGAGGAGGAATATGGGGGCGTGGAGGATCAGGAGTACCAGGGGGAGTTCCGGCCGCCGCTGCGCAGGGGAGGCATGGGCAGGGGGAGAGTCCTGAGGGGCAAACGCCTCACCAGGGGGGTGGTGAAACCCAAAGTGTTCAAAGGAGACCTCAAAAACCCCCTCAAGAAGTGGAACGTGAAGAAACCGCAGCCGGGCCTGGATCCCAAAGCTCTGGATCAGCCTCTGGAAGTGGCTGCCGACCGCCCCAACCAGAGGCCGGCGCCCCTCCAGCAGCAGCGCCCCAAGCTGCCCCCACACCCCCTTGCAGCCCAGAGACCCATCCTCAGGCTGCCAAAGCCCACCCACGCCTTCAGGAACCTCAGCTTCGACCTGGTGGACAAGTCTGACATCTTCTCCACCTTCGGCATGGAGATCATCAAGTGGGCCGGGTTCCACGCCATCAAGAACGACGCCGAGTTCTCGCGGCTCTTCGGGGCCCTCTTCGAGCTGGAGACTGAGACCTGTGCCAAAATGCTGGCCTCCTTCAAGTGCTCCCTCAGGCCAGAGCACAGGGATTACTGCTTCTTCACCATCAAGAGCCTCCAGCACGCCGCCCTGAAGACCCCCAAGGTGGACAATGAGTTTTTGAACATGCTGCTGGACAAGGGGGCGGTGAAAACCAAGAATTGCTTCTTTGAGATCATCAAACCTTTCGATAAATACATCATGAGGCTGCAGGACCGGCTCCTCAAGGGCGTGACGCCGCTGCTGATGGCCTGCAATGCCTACGAGCTGAGCATCAAAACCAACGGCTTCGGCAACCCCAGGGAAATGGCCAACGCCTTTGAGACCACCGTGTCCCTGTGCCGCAAATCCCTGGCTCTGCTGGGCCAGACCTTCGCCCTGGCCTCTGTTTTCAGGCAGGAGAAGATCCTGGAGGCTGTGGGGCTGCAGGAGATGGCCCCGGCGCCCACGGCGTTCCCCAATTTCGACGACTCCACACTCTTTGGGAGGGAGTACATTGAGAACCTGAAGGCTTGGCTGGAGAAGAGTGGATATCCCATCCAGATGAAGAGGGCAGAGGGAGAAGGCACGGAGCAGCTCAAAGCAGCCTCCCCTGACACCACAGGTAACGGAGGGAGCTGCTGGGGGAGGCTTGGCAGGGTGTGGGAGAGTTTTAGGGTTTTCGTTAGGGCAGCAGTTCCTGGCTCTGGGAATTCCAGGAATCCAAATCAGGGCTGGACAGGGAGGGAATTCCAGGTGAATCCCAGTCAGGGCTGGTTCAGGGAGGGAATTCTAGGTGAATCCCAGTTAGAACTGGGACAGGGAGTCTCTCGGAGTTTCTGTGGTGAAATCCCGTCCTTTCTTCTCTCCCTGCCACCTCTTTGGACCTTAAATCCACCCCAATTTCAGCACCTCAAGGCAGGGAGGCCAGGACCAACCTGGACCTGCCTTAATTACAGAGCAAATATTTGCATATATGCAAATCTGGAGATGTCACCATCACTTTAACCAGATCAGGTGCATCCCTTGGAGGTGTCCCTATCCCATCACTGAGTTGGGCCAGTGATTCCTCCTGCCCCAAACATTCCTGGTTTTTTTTTTCCCTAATTCATCCTGGTTATTTTTTTTTCCTGATTGAGCCTCAGATCCTTTGTCAGGGAGGTTTTACAGCTCTGACACCAAATGGTTGAAAATTTGTCCCTCAGCCCTTGGAAGCAGCCTTCAAACAAAATGATTTTCCACAAAACCCTTCTGCTGCATTAAGAAATTGCCTTTTTAAGGATTGTTAAGGATGTCCAGGGTGTTTTTAAATAAGAAACAGGTGCAGAATCAGTTAAAATTTAGAGTTTTCCCTAATTTGTTGTGGTTTGGGATGGATTTCCAGCAGGTCAGGGAGGGGATCCTGCTCCTCTCCACTCCCTCTGGGCTCCACAGCTCCAGGAGAAGCTCCAGAAATTATTTGGGCTCTGGATCTTTGTGAGGCTGAGCGTGGAAAAGAGAAAGCTGAAAGGGGATCCCAAAATCCACAGAAATATCCCCAAAAAAGTGTCTAGAGGGTGGTGCCAGGCTCCTCCCAGTGCCAGGACGAGGGAAACCAAACCACAACAAATTCCACCTCTGTTTGGGGAAAATTTTTTTAGCCAAGCTCTGGGAGGGAACCTGGAGCCTCCTTTGGGGCCATCCCAACATTTCTGCTCCATTTGGGATTTGGGATCTCCCCTTTGGAACCCTGGGGTTCTGTTCCCTTTAAACACCTGGAAAAATTGCAAATATCAATTGTGTAAAAACACAGAAAAATTCCCCCCAAAAATCCCAACATCTTGCTGCTCTGCTGATGAAAACAAAACGACAAGTGGAGTGTTTTTAAAAATGTTTTTTAATTTTAATTTCTCCCCACAGTCCCCCAACGAGCTGACAGGAAAGTTGTGGACACAATTGAGCAGCTGGTGACCAGCATCGTGTCAGGAACTTTGTCTGCCAAAGACAGGAACGCTCAGAAGAACTGTCCCGAATATTGGTGGGTGTGGGGGGGATATTTGGAGTAGATTTAATTAAAACTCCAGCCTTTCACTGAGTGGGAAAGATCAAAGCCTGTTGTTTATTTAATTAGCTTTTATTTGTTATTTGTGTGGGGGGGGATGTTTTCCTGGAGCTCATTATCCCTGCCATCCCTAGAAGATGATCCTGGTGTTGGTGTTGTTGCTTTTGATGTGCCAATAATGGCTCTTTGTGGAGCCCAAAGTCGAGGTGTTGAAAGCAATTTGCATTTTAGGAGCAAATTCCGGTGGTGGAGACAGCCAGAGAAGAGGTAACAGGAGTTGGAATTCCAGGAGAAATGTTGGGAAAAGGGGGAACTGAGACAGCTCAGAGGTGACAGCACCTCTCATGTGTGAGCTGATTAATTACCCGGAGGATTCTTGTCAAACCCTTCCATTATTTATTTCCTTGGCTCACTTTCCTTGCTGCTTGTTACTCCCAGAAATTCAATATTCTCAGCCTCATGCTGAACAAAAAACCAACCAACAAAAACCTGGATTACTGAGGGATTTTTTACTTTAAAAAACAAAGATTTTCAGCTGATCTTTCCCTTTCTTTTCTGTGTTTTTGCAGGTTCCTGTCTGACGAGGAGAGCCTGGAGTACAAATATTACAGGCTGAGGCTGTCAGAGGTGCAGAGGAGGAGCCTGGCAGGGGAAGGAGCTGCCCCAGAGTCCCTCAGGGCCATGCTCTACGCCAGGAGAGTGGCCAGCATCAAAAGGAAACTCTTCAAGAGGAAAAAAACCCCTGGAATTGTCCCTCTCCTCCGCTGCAGCAGGGCCAGGAAGGTGAGGAGAGCAAGCACGGGCACGCAGACCGTGCTCTCAGCTGGGACAGGGCTGAAGCACCAGGACAAAAATCTTCCAGCTTCAGCCCAGGCCAAGGTTCCCCAGGCTGAGCCCAGGCTGAGCCCTGCCCTGGATGTCACCTCTGCCTCACAAGGTGCCACGAGCCCCGAGATCCCTGGGCCAGCAGAGGGGAAAGCAGAGCCTGAGGATTCGGGAGCAGCAGCAGAGCTTTCCCTGCCCCTGGGCTCGCAGTTTCCTGATGGTGAGTGAAGGATTTGGGCTTGGATTAGGGGTTTGCAGTGAGATCAGAGAGAAAAAAAACAGGGTTAGATTTGAAATTTTAAATTGTATCCTGAAAAAATAAACCCCTGAACTCTCCTGCAATTGAATTTAGCAGCAGCAGCAGAGCTTTTCCTGCCTTTGGGCTCGCAGTTTCCTGATGGTGAGTGAGGATTTTGGGGTTGGATTTGGGGTTTGCAGTGAGATCAGAGAAAAAAATCCCAAACATGGGGCTAGATTTGGAATTTGAAATTGTATCCAGAAAAAACAAACCCATTTGAGGTTTGATTGGGGATTTTCAGTGAGATCAGGAGAAAAAAAAAAACCAAACCAAACACGGGGCTTGATTTTAAATGTTAAATTTGAAATTTAACGAATTTCCAATTTAGCATATTTCCTGTTCTTCCTTCTTTCCCTGGCACCTCTTTGGACCTTGAATCCCAAGATTTTCACCCCAATTTCAGCACCTCAAGGCAGGGAGGCCAGGACCAACCTGGACCTGCCTTAATTACAGAGCAAATATTTGCATATATGCAAATCTGGAGATACCACCATCACCACCTTGACCAGATCCAGGTGCAGGAAAAAAAGCCCCAAAACCCTCAAAAAAACCCCACCAAAACCCCCCAAACTTCTCCTACAATCCACTTACCCCCCAAAAAAATCCCAGCTGGGAAGCCCTAAACATAATTTTGAGTTTTTCTCATTTTGAGTTTTTCTCATTTTGAGTTTTTCTCATTTTGAGTTTTTCTCATTTTGAGTTTTTATTTTGAGTTTTTCTCATTTTGAGTTTTTCTCATTTTGAGTTTTTCTCATTTTGAGTTTTTCTCATTTTGAGTTTTTTATAATTTTGAATTTTAATAATACTGATTTTTAATAATATTGAATTTTTCTCATTCTGAATTTTTCTCATTTTGAATTCTAGAACTTCCCAGCCTCTCTGCCCTTCCCAGGCTCTGCTCTGACCCTTTCTGTTCCTTGCAGTGGATGCCAAAACCCTGGAGACTGCAGAGAAGCTCGCCAGGTTCGTGGCTCAGGTGGGGCCAGAGATTGAACAGTTCAGCATCGACAACAGTGCAGATAATCCCGACCTCTGGTGAGTCAAATCCTTCCTTCTCCTCCTTTTTAACCGAAATCTTGGATTTTAGGATTTTTTGGGGGGCAATTCTCCCTCAAATTCTTCCTTCTCCTCCTTTTTAACTGAAATCTTGGATTTTACGATTCTTTGGGGGCAATTCTCCCTGAAATCCTTCCTTTTCCTCCTTTTTTTTCCTGAAATCTTTGATTTTAGGATTTTTTGGGGCAATTCTCCCTCAGATCCTTCCTTCTCCTCCCTTTTCTACTGAAATCTTGGATTTTAGGATTTTTTTGGGTGTCTTCAGCACCTCCATCAATGGTGATTCATGAATTAATGGTGATTAATGATTTAATAGTGATTAATGATATCAGAAATACCTCAGGAAAAAGAAACTCTGCTTACAGATAAATTGATTTTTTTTTTTTTTTTTTTTTTTGATCCTGAACCCAACCTGAATCCCAAATCCTTGAATTTTCCAGGTGATCCCAACAAGTTCATCCTTCTCACTGGATTAGTTTTTCCTAGGAGTATTTGGGAAGTGCTGAAAGGGGGAAAATTTTGCTTTTTGTAGGAAGGGAATCCCTAATTTCTGCCCCAAAATCAACCAGAGATTTATTCCAAATCTCTCTTATCATCCCAGCTGAAAAAAAATCTCATTTTGACCTTATTTTCCTGGGATTTTGGACCTTATTTCTGGGGATTTTGGCCTTAATTTCCTGGATTTTTAACTAAGTTTCCCTGGATTTTTAACCTTAATTTACCTGGATTTTTGACTTAGTTTATCTGGATTTTTTGACCTTATTTCCCTGGATTTTTTGACCTTATTTCCTCTGGATTTTGGACCTTAATTCCCCTGGAAATTTGATCTTACCTTCTATGGATTTTGGACCTTATATTCCTTGGATTTTTGACTGAGTTTCCCTGGATCTTTGACTATGTTTCCCTGGATTTTGGGCCTTAATCCCCCTGGATTTTTGACCCTGATCCCCCTGTCTTTCTCCCCACACCTCCCCTCAATTTCCCCCCTTTATTCCCCTTTCCCTCCCCCTCCCACACGGATTTATCACCCCTTTATCACCCCTTTATCATTTATTTTATTTTATTGGTTATTCCCCTTCTCCTCCCCAGGTTCCTCCAGGACCGGAGCAGCTCGGCCTTCAGGTTCTACCGGCTGAAGGTGCTCGAGCTGTGCCCGTCCATCAGCTTCAGCCCCGGGGCTGCCGAGCCCCCCACTCCTGCAGGGACCCCCCTGCTCCCCCAGGAGGATGAGGAGGAGGAGGAGGAGGAAGAAGAAGGAGAAGAAGAAGAAGAAGAAGAAGAAGAAGAAGAAGAAGAAGAAG
>VZUI01042421.1:129170-141264 GCA_013401135.1 Cettia cetti | reverse complement strand
GCGGGGGCAGCGCCGGGCGGGGTGTGCAGCGGCGCGCGGGGCCGCGGCCGGTGTCGGTGCGAGCCGGGGAGAGACCCTGCGGGGGGCGGCGGGGAAGACACGGATCCGGATCCCGATCCAGTGCGGCGGCGGCGGCGGCCGTGGTGGTGGTGGCGGCGACGGCGGGAGGAGCCGGAGCGGCGCGCCGTGCCGTGGAGGAAGGAAGCGCAGGGCTGGCCGCTGCGTGTGCAACCTGGCTGTTCCTGCTGCCCGCGTCCACTCGCGGCTTTTCCTGCCGGCGCTGCCTGACAGCCGCCCGCCGCGGGTGTTGTCGCCGGGGTCTTTGGCGGGGGGGGGAAGTGCGTGCAGTCCTGCACAGCCCGGAGGCGTGATTGAAAGCGAGCAATAATTAACTGGAGGAGGACGGGGGTGGAGGAAGACGAAGGAGGAAGGCACCGCGCGGCAGAGCCCAGCCGAGCCAGCGAGCGGCGGCGGGACGCGGCAACTTCGGCCGCAGCGGAGGAGCCGGAGCCGTGACCCGCAGCGGCCGCCGCCGCCTCAGCCCGCGCCTGCCCTGCCCGAGGGGGGAGAGCCTCGCCGCCTCCCCGGCCGCCGGACATGTCGGAGCATAAGGCCGTTGATCCCAAGTTATCGACGACGGACAGGGTGGTGAAAGGTGGGTGCTGCGCCCCCGCCGCCCTTTCGGCCGGGTCCTCCCTCAGGGCCCCCTGCTGTGGTCGCGTCCGTCCCCCCTTCCCCGCCCCGGGCAGGTACCGCGGGGCTGCCGGCAGCGCGGCGGCTGGGAGGGGTGGGCTCGGCCCGGGGGCTTGCGCCGGGCCCCGGTGGAGGGTTTGCGGCTTCCCTCGCCTGCCTGCCCGGCGCTACATTGCAGCATTTCCCTCCCTTCCTCCCCCCGCCGCCTCCCCCCCTCCGCCTTGAAGGCGCTGCACAGGGCTGGCGTGAGAGAGAGGGGGAGCCCCAGCTTCCTCCCCCGCCTAGGTGCCTGGGGGAGAGGAGGGCAGGGCTCGGCCCCCTCTCCAGCCCGCCCGCTCCTCCGGGCATCCCCCATTCCTCCTTCTCCTCTGGACCGCGCTCCCCGGAGCCCCCCCGCAGGCTGCGCCGCCGCCGCTTGTCACTGCCGTTCTGCTCCCCGCATGCAGCAAGGATGCCTGGAAACCTCCCCGCGCCAGCAGCCGGGGCTCCGCTCCCACACCGAGCGCCGCTGCTGGGGGACCGGTTGCGCCGCCCGGCTCCCCCGTGCCCCGTTCCCGCAGGGCCGCCCCCGCGGCACCCGCGGCGGGGATACCGGGCGAGGGGGAGCGCGCTGTGGGCGCGGGCCGCGGGCGTTGTGGGAGGCGGCGAACGCTGCTTCCTCCTCCTTCTTCTTCTTCTCCTCCTCCATCGCCGTCTCTTGCTGACGGCCCGGCCTGCTAGGATGTGAAGTTATCCAGCGGGCGTTCCGTGGCCGCGCTCCCGCGTGTGCGTGCGAATGTGCGTGAGGGTCCATGGCACAAACACGCATGGGCTCCATGATTTTTTCTCTGTTTCGGAGGTACGCGTGTGCTGCCAGCCTCGGCCGTATAAACAAATTAGAGTTTGGGTTAACAACACGTTGTGCCCTGCAGTACAGACCAAGGTTTTATTTACGGGGGTGATGCCTGATGTAAATTGCACATGTGCATTTCTCGGTGTGTAGGAAGTGCACGTGTATTTAGTGGTCTGGATTTTTTGTTTGTTTGTTTTCTGTTTGTGTCTTTCCTTCCGCACTGGGCACGCAGCCAAGTGTACCCAGCTCTGGTGTATTTCACCCAGTTAGGTTATAACCCGTATGCTACGGTAGACAGCACAAATCCTAGGTGCAGCATGCATGTGTCCAGATCCTGCGAAGCTAGAAACGGAAATTGCCTTGAAATACGCGCACTTCTGTATTTACATGAGTGTATGCCAGAATGAAACACTCAGTGTAAATATTATTTGGGAAGGTGTGTTATTTATGGTTTTGTGTTTATATTTATATTTACCTTCATATGCCTTTTCCCCTCTTACTTCATTTTATGCCCCTCCAAAGGAAATTGTAGATAGTCAGATAGTGTAAGAAACATAATTGCAAGAATTTTTGGAAAATGGCTTGTAAATTCACCTTTACCTTATAATGTCTAGAATATTTACAATTTAACTTTCAGTCTGTTACATCACACCAAGAGTAGGCTTTAAAACCTGTGTTAAGCTGATACTTGTCTCCTGTAGAAACAACAAATGGCCATCCTGTTGGGAGAAGTTCATGATTTTCGGGTATCTCTTTTTTTTAATTTCCTTAATCTGCTTGTTCCTAATACATGGCCAAACGGCATGATCTTTGCTGTGGCAGAACTTCCTTTGGCTTAAGACAATATTTGTCATAGATAGGAATTATTTCAGTATTTACAAAACCTTCAGTGCTTTCAGCTCATCTAAATGTGTTTTGTCAGGAATCGCTCTTTGCATTTGTCATGCATGTAAATGTCTCAAATGTCTAAAACCACTCTTTCTAAGAAAACTTAGCAGTATGTATAGTTAAATACTTTTATAATGCAACTCAGTTGGAAATCAACTTGCTTAAACTGAGCTCGAGTCTTGAACAAAAAGAACATAGACGCTGCTTGGGTGTCCATTGCCCCTGCTAACTGTTTGTCTCATAATGTCGGTGTTTCAGTGTAGATGTGAAGATCTGGTTGACTGGTTCAGGCCTCTATTAAATATTGAAATCCTTTTAATGTCTTAAAATAGCATCAGAAGAGCGTAGTACACAGTAAACTGATTGTTAATAGGATTATTCTTTACTGCATCATAGGCACTTCACACTTCCTTCATATGGGCATTAAAGAAATCAAGAAAACAACTGGTGGTAATAAAGGAAAGATCATTTTGTTGTTTCTGTCACATAGGATGTGATTTGTACCCTCTTGAGACAAACAACTGACATGGGCGTGCAATGTTAAATCAATAAAGAATAATTAAATAAAAAGGTACATTGTGAGCACCTATATAAGTCGTTGAAGTCTTGTTATCTTAGAGAGAAAAAAACAGATATTCTAACACTGGTAAGATGTAACCTGAGAAAGCAAGTTAGTTAAATTCTTTTAAGTTAGAATATAATATAAAACCTTACTTGAAAAGGAAATGCCTTTAACGTGGATGTAGTCTCTGGATTAATTTTTTTCCTCTGCTTGCCGGTGTGGGATTTTTTGGTTTGATTTTATTATGTTTTGTTAATTTATTTTTTTTTTTTACCCTCTCTATTGCTGGTGTGCGAGAGATGTTTCCTTCTAACAGTAACTCTGAGCTGGCTGCTGAAAAATCCTGGCTTGGCACTGTTACGTAACGATGGGACGGGCTTGGGGGGATTACAGTTCCAGCAGCTTTGTGCAAATTGCTTGTGGCTGAGAGCTGCTTCTTCAGGGGGTTGCTGTGGGTTTGGTTTTGTTTTTTGCTTCTCATGCTTAAAAAAAAATCAAGTATACAGAGAAATGGAGTATTTCCATAGGCAAGGATTTAATCTCACACTTATTTTGCTTTGCGTTTTGAATTGTCTGAACTGTACTTAAACTGATTTGACTCAAAAATAAAACGTGCTTTTTGGGATGAGGGCAAAAAGGCTTGGGAGCCCCGAATGTTTTTAAAGTCCTGGTCTTCTGGCTTTGTTGTGCAGATCTTACACTGTTCTGTAATGAGCAGTGTAAAGATGAAATTCAAGCTTGTGTGTAATTTTAAGTTTCCAGAAGCAAATTAACTTCTCTTAAAGTTGACAAAACCATCTGTTTTGTTGATCTAAAGGAAAATGGAAAATTAATCTAGAGAATTAATCCAGAGAATGCAGTTGTGGTTTGAGGGGTACTTGCAATTTACTCTGGTGCTCTCCTTGAGATGGTATGTATGCTGTGATGCAAATTACACAGTTCATCTTTACTCTCTGGATTTTGTCATGCTGTAGAGGAGCAACACTTTGGTCTGTCGACTGCAAATATGATAAATGGTATGTTCAGGTGCATTCAGAAGTTTGTGCGATCAAGGCTCAGGACAACATACTATAGTTACAGGAGGTGCTGACTTGATATACTTGTCGAAATTCTTTGCCTTTTTGTTAGTGGTATGGTGCAGCTTTCTCTTGAACAGAGCTATCTTAAAAGTTCACGTCCTTCTTCAGGACTAAGGAAGCTATTCCTTATCCACACTGCTTCTAACTCCTGAGAGTTGCCAGCTAGAGTGTGGGCTTGCTTGTTCTTGTGAAGGTAGGAATACTTGTCCAGGAAAAGCTGCACTGAGGATAGTAGCTCATTCCACATGGCTCAGCTGCCTGATGTCAACAGCTTTTGCTCACTAGCGACATTAGCAAGATTTGAACCCCACCCATCGGGAAGGAAAAGCCGTGTATCATGTTACTTGACCTCCTCAACATATTTAGTCTTGCATTAGTGCCTCTGAGGAATACTGCATTAAAGCATAGTAATCCTAAATAAAAGCTTTGAAAGTCAGCTGGAGTGGTCATACAAAAAAGTGAAGTCAAAGTTTCTTGGAAATCTTGCAGTTAGTTAGGTACAATATTTGTTTTGATTTTTTTTTTTTTTCTGGGCAGGTCAGATGGTTGTATGCTTTTGTGTGTGTGGTGGTTTTTTTTTTTTTTTTTTTTTTTTTTTTGTTTTTGTTTTTGTTTTGGTGCTTTTTTTTGGAAGTGGAGTTTTAATGAAATAATTCCGTCTCAGCTGTTTAGAAGGGCTGTAGCCATGGCTTGTGATCCTTGATGTTGGCAGTCTCCTTTCCTCTTGTGCATTGCGTGGGGAGGTTTACATGGTTGTATCAGCAATTGACAACACACAATAAAACCAGACACCGCTCTCTGCTGTCTCTGAATTTCAAACTGTGTCATTGTTAATGCTCCCCTAAAGTGCAGGCTGACAGTTGTTTGTAATATAATATGAATTCCAGCTCGCGATCGATATGTTGCCATCAGTGTTAATTTCAGATTTGTGAGAGGTAAAATTGCTGTCAATAATGGAAACTCTAAACTTCATTGCTAATTCCCATTAGTCCAGGGAGACTTCTGCGTATCCACCAAAGGCTTGTGCTCCAGGCTGGAATCCAGCATTGGTGAATTGCAGAAGCCTGCCTCTGTCTCCTTATGAATTAAGTTCAATTTATCCAGCATAGATGTTCTTGCAAGTGCTTCACTGGTTTTTGAGCAATTGTGTTGACCTGAATGTCTGTAATGTTGGTGGATTTGGTAAATGTTTTGGTGTAAATCTGAGTATTGCTTATTATGACAAGGACAAGGGTTACTTAGTTATAGCTGTCTAATACAGTAAAGGATGATATGCCTCTCTTTTGAGTGTGCTGAAGATTGTCTACATGATCCTTATGAGGAAAAGGAAGGAATTGCTTTGTAGCTGTTCCTATTGGATAGGAAAGCTGACTTCAGTTTACTTTTAATTAGTTTATTGTTGTAGTACTTAGGAATATACTGCTTGCTCTGAGGAAGACTGCATCTGGGTTCAAGGTGTTTTATTAACTAGGGAATCCACCCAAGCTATGCCAGAAAGGTGGCACTGGTACAGCTGGAAGTTGATTACCTTCTCTTCCCTATCTACTTTTACCTTCATTTGAAGGAACAGCTGTACATCCACCTCAGTTTTAGTAACTCCATAGTTGCAAATCTCTTGGTACCTTTATGAAATAAGCTGTGTGAGAGGCACCTAAGAGCAGAAACAATTGAATATACTTGGAGTGATATTATGGTTGTTTAGGAAAGAAAACAAGGTTGCTGTGTTATGGTTTTTTATGTATGTAACTGATTTGTTCTTACCTCATGTCAGAACTAAGTTAACACTTGTAAAACCAGTAGATTTTATCAACTGGATGACACTTAGGTGTTGCAGTCTTAGTTTTACATTGTGTAAGCCTATGTGTGTATGTGGTATGTGTGTAATACTCGTGAGGGATTATGAATTTGGTGCTGAGAAACTGAAACAAAACCAAAGTACAGTCTTTGATGACTATGTATAATAAAACTGGTGATTTCTTTTGATTTATGAACTCACTGAGCCTCTTAGTCATTAAGATCATCTTGTAAATAAGCTCTTTAGTTAAACAATTCCTTTGCTGTATAGGCATAGGGAGAAAATTGTGCACATGCTGAAGGGTGCCTTTCTTACAGAGTTACTGCTGCACTGGGAGGTGGGAGGCTTTTCTCATGCTCTGTATGATGAGAGTGGCTTGCTGAGTGTGCTGAGTCGTAGGACTGATATGAAGTGAGGCACAATTGCCTTGTTTGTGTGTTAAAAACCTTTTGTATGCTTCTGAATTCCACATCGGCTAAAGCTCCCTTCTGTTGCCTGCTCTTTTTGACTGAGCCTCACTAGGGAGCTGCTGCTTTTAATACCACTGTTGGTAATCTTGAAAGAGGAGTACATACTGGATGATATCAGCATTTAAATTAATTGGAAAATATGAGCCAGTTGAGGTCATTTTCTATAGGGGGTTGTTGTGGAGAACAGTTGTTTTTTCTCTGCTATCCATAGCCAAATTGAATGGTATTTACTTCCATCACTTGTATCCCACTTAGAGATGATAGTTGCTGCATGGATATGCTTGCATTTCAGTGCAGGTTGTGGCAGGAAGATCACATACAAAATATATTTACCCTTGATTATGTAACTTCCTGTTTTAAATTACCTTTTTGTAGTTCTAGGTGTCTAGAACTCAGCATAGTGTTTTCTGTCTGGTATTTCTAAAGGGTTTTTCTATCAAAAGTAATTTTGGGTAATATCAGTAAATAAGTACCTGTAGCTTGGATATTCCCAACTCATCTTTCCCACTTTTTTTTCCAGTTTCTTCTGTTTTGCTGAGTGGCTCCTCTTACAGTACAAAAGTGGGACTGTAAGTTAAATTTGGTACTCTGTTTAAGTGGGAATATTAATTTATCTTAGGCTTCTCAGTGATGTTGAAGCAGTATATAGTGGGGATTAGTTTCTTTTTCACAGCTTCAAGGAATGTGGAAAAAAGTACTTCCTTAAGAGTATTTTAAGATGGAGCGATATCGCTTAACACTTACTGTAAACATGCCATAAAAGAAGCCACAAGTTTCTGAAGTAAAAGCCACTTCAAATCATCTTCATGAAAAGGTGCCTTTTTATATTCTTTTGTATGTGGTTTCATGAATCAAATATAGGCTATGATTTCTCAATGGTTCTTCAGCCGAACACTGAAATCATTTCCTCTTCTGGTAATCAGGCATTTACCTTGACTGTCCCCCATGAAAGATCATTTTATGTCTAGTCAGTAATGGTGGAAAGCATCATCCCAATTTTGAAAACCATTATAGTGCACGTGCAGCCTAAGTATGCATGTTCACGAAGTGTGTGGCTCACTGAGGGGTCTGCCACTTGGGTTGTAGATGGAGATGTACAATTGCTGGAGGTGATACTCCGGGTACATACTTACTGTTTTCCTGTGATTACTGAATGAAGGAAGAGACCAGAGATCATGTGTGCAAAACCAGGAAGATGGTAAGCGCTATGATGGTAAATCATTCTTTTAAAGGTAAAAGTCTGAACTAATTCCTACCTTATTTACTCTTCCCCCAGAAAGCTGCTGCTGTTGAAATAACACCTCCAGAGTAGTACCTCTTTGACAGTCATCTGTGTGTTTTAAACTGACTGATATCTCTATTTATAATAGAGAGCTTAGGCATGGTAATGTTGATACAGCAACACTGCTGTATGAGGAGAACATGACTGTCTTATTTAAGATTGATTTAGGATGTCAGTGTCTTCTCCAGCTAATTTCCAAGTAACACCATTTATGTTTGGAGCTGGAGAGGAAAAGAAGCAGAGTGGAAGGCACTATGCATTAAAAATGGTGGTTTGAATTAGAAGTTAGTCCTTGTGTGTCAGGGGTGCATGTGTCTAAGGTGTAGATGGCATCCTTTCACTTTAGGATGTATTCAACCAGTATTTGAAAGTTGTCTATCACTCAGACTTCTTTCTACTTGTAATTAAAAGCTGTGCTTGACTTCTGTTGCAGCTCCTTATTCTTGTCAGCATGTTGGGGTTTTAATCCTTTTTCCCTCTCATGCAAATGCCCTTTCTTTTCCTGTCTATTCCTGTCCTGCATTTCTGCAAATTCTTCTCTCCTTACTGCTCTTATGCTTATTTGCTTATTGCTAAATATGAGCAGCCTAAGTGCTGCCTGGTAGATTTGGGTGATTTGGGTGCATATATTTAATGGAAGAGGTTCGTAGAACACTGTATCTTTCCTTTTGGTTCATCTGTAGGTGTCTGGGGGGGCCTGTGAGAACAGGGGAAGTATATTCTGCCTCTTCTCAGACTTCTGTTGTAACTCTGTAGCCAGCTGCTGACTGTAGCTTTCTTTTCAGTGAATAGCTCCACTGTCAGTGTGCTGCTCAAGCTCTACCCAGCTTGTCACAAAAGGATGTCTCTATTCTGCAGCTCAGTTGCTGCTTGCAGGTTGCTTAGTGGTTTATGTTGAACACTCATAGTGTTACTGTTAGTTTCAACCCGTGTAGTTTGCAAAAATAGCGTGGACAGCATGGTCTTGGTTAACTTGGAAGGGAGGTGGTATGGGCCCTTGTACTTTGGTGCTTTTACAGTCAGACATGGAAGTTAGTTAGCTATGAAAGGTAAGGCTTGAAGTTAGTAATACTGAGAAGAATCCTAATGTTCACCAGAGATGAGTGAATTTTAAAACCCCCACCTTAAACTTTAAGTGTAGAAGGTGCAGAACCTAGTCTGTATGGAGACTGTACCAAACCTTAGTGGAAAAGAAAGGGAAAGACCACGCTAAAAAATAGTTGTATAAAATCTTTGAAAAAAGCAGCAGCTATTTTTTAATCTTTCAGCTAGGCATATCTGGGCTAATAAAATCAAGCTTTCAAAATTAAAAGGTGCTGTAATGTGATTAAACATGTTCTGATGGAGACAGGTATTGGTATAACAGTATTCTGTCCTGTATTTTTTTTCTCCATCCCATCTTTTGGAGGCATTCAGCTTTTATTACATCAGATTGCTGTTGGCGAAAGTCCTCTGAATTTTCTTGACTGTTGCACAGTGTAGAGCTGATGGAAGGAGGAAGAAAAACCCCAAAACTGCTATAGAGTGAATTCTGCTACAGTGTTTATCTAATACTTCTAATCGTTCAGACGTGATCTTTCTGTACAATGTTGCCATAAGAAAGGAAATGCACTTTGAATTTCTGATTGGAATGGTGAAAATAACAGGTGTTAATAATGGCTTATGCAGATGTGATGCTACAGAGAGTCTTATAACAGTCATTCTGGGCGTTGTTCAATAGGCTTAATTAATAGGATCCAAACGACAGAGTTTTGGCCCCATGTAGCGTGTGATTAGATTTTTATTTTTAATTTAGACTTTCGTGAGTGTCTTTGAAGGTAGGGTGTATGATTTTACTTTATTATTTTTAAAATTTTCTGATAGTGACAAATGAGTAACTGTGTGGCTGCATAAAGTTTCAGAGTTGTTCATCATTTGTAAAGAAATCCTTTGCAGTGTAGGTAGATGTTCCAAAGTGAGGAAAAGATGCTCAGCTTCTAACTTATCTGTTGCTACGTTTGGTGCAATTATTTCTTTCTTTGGATAAGGTAGCTTCATTGTCATAGTTTTTTTTGTTGCAGCTGTGTTTGTTACTTGCTTCAGAGTCCCAGGCTGGTGCCAGGAAAATGGGTTGAAGCAGAGTATGTTTAGGTGGTCTTCTTTCTTCCAAAGTATTTGGAATTCTTACTTTCCAAAGTCTTTGGAATTTCTCTAGCACTGTTTTTGTGTCTTAAAGTGAAGAAAGTGGTAAATGACTTCTCATTTTCTTCATGAATTATCGATTTTCTTGATAACTATAGGGAAGATAAAAAGCAGAGCAGGATTGTGATTTCTTTCTGGTCTATAGCTCTAAATGGATGATCTTGGAGGGGAAGACACATGGCTAGAGAGGAACCTATACTCTCTCATTTTCTTGAGAAATTACATAAAATTACTTGAAATAGTATGTTTCAGTTCATGTGGAGATTTTGTGTGGGAGCACATGCTTTCCCCTAGCTTTTTCTCCATATGTCAAGGAATAATGCTCCATTAGAGAGAGTTGTATCTGAAAATTCTTTCTGCATCTATATATGTGTATATATATGTGGGGTTTTCTATTTTAACCTTTTCTTTGCATTTGTGTACTTGAATCTTTATTAAAAAATCTGATTTGGTTCATGTATAGTTCATTTAACAAAACAGTTAAAAGCTTCTAGATGTCTACCCTGTTCTTGGCTCCAGAGAAAAGATGTTTCATCATCATCTTTGAATGTGAGACTTTCAGTCAGCACACCTCTTTTCAACAACAACATGAAAAACCCAGGACTTAGTAGTTGAATTCTCCTTTTTTATTGCTGTAAAAGACCATTTTGATAATTTATTGGCTGTTATTTACCATGATTTTTTTTAGTAGTTTAACATAATTGACAATTGAATAAAGAACCATTTATACAAAATCCCTTCCTATCCCCCCAAAACACTCAAAACCAGCCCATGAACAGAAATTAAAAAATGAAATCAAACAGATTTAAATAATTTCTTAGTCTTTTTTCCATGATGCTTGCCAAGTTTCAGTTTGATGTAGATTACAATGGTCATACTGTGTTACGATTTTTTAAAAAGTGCAACTGGTCATTAGCTGCAATGACATGAACAGCTGTAGTATTTTATGACAACAGCTGGGAACAATCTAGTTCTCTTCAATAACTTTCTTTTGTTGTTTCTTTCATGCCATTTTAAAAATGAGAAAGCGAGATTATTGTATTTGTTCTCTTATTTTACACCAGGGATTTCTTCATAGGCAGTGGTGGCAATTACGTATCAAAATACGACATTGCTGTTTGTGACTTGGAATATTTCCCTCTGCAGGACCTGTTTCATAACCCGCTGAAATCTGTGGGAGTTGGAGTCTTTCATTAACTTGAGTAAACTGTGAATCGAGTTGTCATCCTAGGATTTCTTATTTTGGCCTTCCTTTTTCAGTGCATGATTTCTCTTTTGTTTAAACTACTTTGTTATATCTGATCTTTTACAGCATTAGCTCTTATTTTAAGAGTGAGCTAAGTGCCTTTCTACTTTGTAATGCTCATTTACCAAGTGAAGATGAACTTGTCTGTTTGTAGGTGGCTGGTTTGCCGAGAAAGTTTGCCTCACTGTTGCTCTCTTCAAAAGCATAGTTTAAAATGTTTTCTGTGTATGTGCATATGGTTGTTCTTTGTTGCTGGAAAAACAAGCAGAAGACTTTATGTATACATTTTCTCTCTGTCCCCCTTTGCAAAGAAGTTTTCTTCAGTAATGAACACATTTGGGTCACCTTAAATAAAATCCGTTTATCTTATTTTTTGGATATAATAGTGTAACTCTTAAAATCACACGAGTAGTATTAAAGATGTACATACCAGACAGGTGTGGGAGCATTATTGTCTTCCCTGAGAAACCTGCTCTCCTGTGTCACCCAAATGGTGGTGTCTGTGATTACCAGAGGGGAGCCTAATGGGTATAGCATGGTGTATTGGGACAACAGAAGTAGAGTTTGGGAAGAAGAAATGAAGAGCACAGTGGGCAAGAGGATGTGTGATCAGTGAAATGAAGAAAAAGGGAATTTAAACTAAGGTAGTTTAGAAATCCAAAGCAGAGAGCTGTTTTGGTACTGCTTTTCCTCATGAGCCCTGTTGGCTCAGGTGAGTATCCTGGAGGTGCCTGTGCAGCTGGGTAGGAAGCTCGGTGGTAGCTTCTGGGGAACTTGACTCTCAACTGGCAAAGGCAGTTGGTGAAAGGTTTAGTTAGTCATATACTCTGTGTGCATACCCCTAAGTTTGGACTAGATTGTCAGAGAACGAACTCTGCATCTTTTTTTTTTTTTTTAAAAAAAATTGCTGAGATAAAGTGCTCATAGTTTCTGTTAACCATAACTTTTAATCTGTTCTTATGTATCAGTAGCAAGGAGAGGAAAATGATTTTAGGATGCTGTGATGGAGCATCCTGAGATAAAGTTACTTTTGGTAGCTGGAGGAAAGAAGTGAACTCAACACCCC
>VZUI01042421.1:0-129129 GCA_013401135.1 Cettia cetti | reverse complement strand
CCCCCCCCCCCCCCCCCCCCCCCCCGCCCATATTTGTGCTACAAAAGGGGAAGAACGTGCACTCATTTTGGTTGAGAGAGATAAGTTTTAGCTTCTGAGCTGTTGACTACCTCATCAGGTATGGTTTGATTTTTTTTTTTGGTGTTTTTTCTCCTTTTATCATTTAATCTTCTGCTTTCTACTTCACTGGAGAAATAGTGTATCTGTAATTTTTGTGAATGTTGTGTCAAAGTACCTTTCTCAATGAAAAAACACAAGCTCTGACAGCTTCACAGAAGCCCAGAATAAGGCTGGGAGGGATCTCTGGAGATCATCTGGTCCAGCCCCAGCTCTCTCAGCCTTTCATCATAGGAGACATGCCTTGGTCCAGTAAGTCATATTTGTGGCACTTTGTTGGGCTCTTAGGTAACCGTCCATATCTCAGTTTCTGTGTGACATGTGAAAGTATATGAAAGTTAGTTTATACATGCAGAGTGCTTGTACATTACGGAATACCATACCTTTATCCTTTTAACAAGATACTGTTCCTTCCCTGGAGCTCTGAATCTCAGGTGACGCCTCCCATGTAAATACCATTTGTTTACCACAGAGAAGTTGAGGGATATCACTATCATTAACAGAAGTCTTAAATGCATATGAATTTTCTGTACGCTATTAACCTCACATCCTGTATCCTATTGTATCAGACAATATTTTGCTGCAGGTTATTTGTGTAATCTTGGCTAATCTGAGAAGTACTGCCCATCAGCAAGTAACTCTGCAGATATCTTTTTGGTTATAATCCAGTTGCTATGGCTTCTGAAAATGTGTTAGACTCTTTGCCTTCACCCCTTGATTTACGGAGACAGAGGTTTTTATGGGTTGTCTTAGAGAATTTGCCAAGAGACTTCCAGGCTGCATAAGGAGAATTGTTACCAGCAGCTTGACAGAGGTGAATCCTCTCCTCTGCAGTGGTGAGGCCGTACCTGAAGTGCCAGATTCAGTTCTGGTCTCCCAGTGTGTGAAAAACATTGACATACTGGAAGTTGTTCAGTGCTGGTGCACAGAGATGGGCCTGAGACTGCTGGGGCATCTTTTGTTTGAGGAAATCCGAGAGAGCTGGGGCTGCTGAGTGTGGAGAAGACAAGGCTTAGAGGGGCCTTACTTGGGTGTATAAAAGCTAGTTGTAGGAATTGAGAAGAAGCAGCCCAGCTCTTGTCAGTAATGCCCAGGGACAGGGCAAGAGGTAACAGGCACTAATTGACAGCTCTCACAGTAAGTGAGTTTCTGCTTTTCAAACAGTAGCACAAGTTGCCCAGAGATGTTGTGGAGTTCCCTCCTTGGAGTTATTCAAAAGCCATCTTGATGGGGCCCTGTGCAGCTGGCTCTAGCTGGCCCTGCTTGAGCACAGGTGTTGGTTGGAGCAGCTGACCAACAGAAGTCCCCTTTCAACCTCAACCCTTCTGTGATCACCTTTTACTCAACTCTCTTAAACGGATAATTAAAACGCTTGATCAATTCAGAGACCTTTTCACCAAGCATCAAATAGAGAAATCTCCCTTAAAAATGCAAAGTTATGTTTGCTAATAAGGTGTTCTACAGGAAGAATGCGATGTGTGATTGAGGGTCCACCATGTAAATAATTATCTTGGCATACCAGCAAGATGTGTTGCATTGAGAAGATGTATATATATATATATTTGAGTTAATGCATCCATATGTAGCTAGTAGTGTTGCTGGCAAAATATTTGGACAGATGACTCTTGGGAAGTTTCAGAATCCCCTGAGCATGTGCAGCTCTGGAGTTTGGTGTAGCTTGAAAGCAGGACAGATAGTATGACCACTGATACTTTGCTTTGGGCAACTGTACGAAAAAGGGAACGAAAGCTTTTATATAAATTTTCGATAGTTACTGCCAGTGCTTCTAATATGACCATCAAAAAGGTCCATTTTCTAATTACTGGAAGGAAGTAGTTATCTTTCCCTAGTTCTTGGTTCATCTGATTTTTTCATTGTGGCATGACAATTGAAATTGAGAGGGATGGTAGTTGTCTTTCAGCTCTGACACTCTCTGCTGTATTTTTTCTTTGCTGCTTTCTCATGTTTGTTTCCTTATGAGGGTGAGTGTTGCCCCTTAAACCTGACTAGGAAATATCTGAACCTTGCATGTAAAAATAAAATCAAACCTGAGATAAGGGAATCTCTTGGTGGGGCTAACGGAAAATAAAAATAAGCATCTCAAATTTAGAGTATGACAAAATTGTTCTGACTGCTTCAAAAAAGTTAGTAGAGCAACCATACTAGAAGTTCTGAGCAAGTTCTGTAGGTGGCATCACCTTCATGGATAAGTAATCTGGAAAGTGGAAGTAATATTTTGTTTTGGAAGTGTAGCTTCCAGGATTGCTCAGTTGACTGGATACTTTTGAGGAAAAAAGATAGACACTGTAATTTAAAACATGAATTGCCTTGGTGTGGTATAAATCAAAACACTAATTAAAATACAGGACAAACATGCCTCCCCATGAAAGAAGTTTAAATGCATTCACTGTCTTTGCAACACACTGAAAAATAACTGGGGAGAGGGCTTGCTAGTGTCTTTAATTTCATAATCTTTGATTTAATTATCTGTAATTAGAAAAATGTAGTTCTGGAGAATTTACTCGTTGCCCAGAGGTGAGTAGTGTTAAAGATTTACCTCAAATGTACTTAAGAAAAAAAAAAAAAAAAAAGAAAGAGATAGGTTTAACATAGGTATCATGACCTGGAAAGATGTTCCTGGCAAATAAACTCAACAAAGGAGCTGAAGAGGTGCTTTGAATATATGTAAATGAAGAGCAGATGGGAAAGCCCAACAAGCTGCGAGTGCTGTTAGTAGCATGTGTTCACCTACCTGAAGCATGCAGGGCTGTTCTAGGGATATCTGTCTAGTTGTACTGCAGGACATTTCTCTTGAAGTAGTTATGTTATCTCCTGCTCAGCTACAGCCATGCAAAGAGACAGCTTTTTTAGCACAGTGGGCACCTCTCATAGCTGTAAATCGCCAGAAGAAGTTATTTCTATAGATTATATTAATGAGAAGATATTTGACTGTGGAGGAAAAGTTAATGTATAGCTATTAAAATGTCTTTATTTCTGATGGAAGATATGTGGTGCTGGGATTTGTTGCTGGGAATCTACTGTATCCTGATGCCTGTTAAGTTGAACAAGATTAAAAGTGGGTGCCTTTATCCAAACAGATGATGCAAGCTGCTTCTAATAAATAATTTTATCATCAAATACTAACAAATTGCTATGGTTTTGTAAGACTAAAGTCAAAAATGAAGCTTTAATATAACAAAACTGGCAAAACTAAATAAACCCTGGTTCCATCATGAGTCTCAAAAAATAAGTGCTGTAGGAGGGCAGTAGATTCTTTCTGTGCCTTGATGCAGGGCCAGGATTTCAGCTCCCTCCATAAAGGTTCAGCAGAAACATTTTTTGGCTTAAATAAATGCAGGTTTTATCTTTATTCAAAGATAACTGGTGACAGTAATAATACTTTTTCTAATGTGCAGAGCAGCTGAATCAATGGTGAGATTAGATTACCTGTCTAGCCAGAGTGTGCTACAAAATCCTTCCACAACTATATTTTAACTATAAAGTGAATTATTTTGGCTTGATTTTATGTTTATCCAGTACCGTGGATTATTGTGGTGAAAACAGTTTCTTTGAAAGTGTTTTTTCCCTCCTATGCATCAGTCTTCTAGAAAAATTACCTTTTAAAAAATATCTAAAAGAGCATTTATAAATAATGATCTATAAACTTGGAAATAATACATGGCAGATTTTTAACTACTGGACTCCTTGTTAAAAGCAGTGTGTTGGGGGTTTTTGTCCTTTTTGTTGATCCCCCATTCACCTTCTGGATGTGCAAAAATCATATTTCTTGATGAGTACCTGCTAACCTTTATCAGGTGTATTCTAAGTAAGGTAAGTCTTCTGAAAGTTTCAGTGTAGTAGGACCTAGGAAAGAGCAGGCTAGGTTAGCTCTGGAATTCTGTGTTGTAGGAGGCTGGGAAAGCAACAGGCTGAATTTATTACTGGTTCAGTAATGAACTGGTTACAACAACCATCAGAAAGGATGCTGCTTGAAGCTAGGGAAAAGTCACAAGAGGACTTAGGAATTACCTTTTGTTTTCTGCTTCAGCATCTACACATTTAAGTAATTCAAAGGAGAAAGGAGTATTAACCTTCAGCAGTGAGAACTGCTGAGTATGATAAATGAACCAGAGAGGATAGTTAGTTACTTATTCATGATTGTGTATCTGCAGCACAGTAGAAGTCTCTGTCAAAGCTCTAGTTTCTCTTCAAAGAAACCACCAGAACAAAAAAGATCCATATAGGTAATGTTTGTACACAGTAGGACTGTAACATCCTACAAATAGCTTCCTGAGATCATCAGGTGCTCCTAATCGTTGCTGTAGAACTGGAAATAGAAAAAGGCTGGATATTTGCTATTGAATGGTAAATACAAGGCATGCTGCTAGTTAGTTTCTGATGGAGCAGCATCCCGTTTGTGTGAGTATGACTGTTTCTGGTTCACTGGCACTGCAGCAGGAGAGTAGTATGTGAACCAGAAGCACTCTATAAGGGAAAGGTGAGTGTTAAAAGCTTTCTTCTTGAAACCCCACCAATTTCCTCTGTAGCATTTAACTTCCCATTCAGATAGGGAAATAGCTGTGGGTAGTTGTGTTGCCAGGCAGGTGTTGCAGAGGCAAAAGCATTAATACTTTGTGCTATGTACTGAAAAGATTCTGAAGCTTTAGAAGACTTTGCTTGTTTTCAATCCTGTAAGAGCCTTAGGTCACAGGTTACTAACTCTAATTCCTGAGTTAACCACAATGAATGCCTTTTGATTATTAAAAAAAAAAAAAAAAGCCAAACCTAAGAAAAACAAACACCTCTCCCCAAATCAACAAACACCTTAGAAACAGTTATGCATCTGTATGTGACTTTTTTTCTTCTTTCTCTCTATAACCAAATTTGGAGTCTCCATTAAAAAAAAAAAGGATGTTTTCTTGCATTGGTGGCCTAACTGGTACCTGTATTAATATGGACTGTTTAATGTCATGCCTTTTTCCTGTACCAAGAAAATGGTGATGACTGGAATGCATGTCATCAACTTCTGTAATCAGGGTACTTGAAATATTTACAATACCATGATTAAAGTAAAGCTTCTTGTGTACACATACACACAGACTGTCGCTGTCTTATATTTTGGCCTTTCAAGTTTAAGTCCTCATTTGTCTCCTAATGTTGTGGGGAGTTGGTTTGTTTTTTATCTAAGGTGCTTGGCAAAAATGAACTTCATCCACCATGTGAAGTTTTCCATGTGGACATTTAAAAAAATCTTAGTGAAATGAAAGCAGGAGAAAGAGCAAAATTTAAAGCTTTTCACAGGCCAAAACCAAAGACTCCAATGTCTACTGAAACTGCCAAATTCTTAGGGGGTTGTCTGTCAAGAGTCTAAAACCTTTTCATGGATCCAGTGAATGGAATTGAGCAGCAGGGGGATAAATCCTGGAACAGATTTGCTGGCTTCTGTTTGGAAGGACACCTCAGATGGCTAGGACCAACCTACAAAAAAGTACCCTTCCATGATACTTTCTGTAGGTATGAGATGTGGAGGAGTTTCAGAGAAAGACCTGTTGGTCTGAGACATTTTGTTTCTATTGTTTGCAAGAGCTGTGACCAGTTGGTGCCATGCTTGGCTAAAAAAAGCTAGTTCTTTGTAGACACTACTGCTACTTCTTGTTTCAGATCCTGGTAGTCAGTCCAATGGGAAAAAATAAGGTATCCCAGGATAATTGCAGCTGTAATATTTCCTGTCTGATGGGCAAAGTTCACAGAAAACCTTCTAAAGCATGACTACAGACTCATTTGATTGAATCTCATATTCTAAACTGGGCATACTTGGACTGAGTCCAGGGCATGAAACTGGAGAGGATTTGGTGGCACTAATAGATGGTGTTCTCCGGTAACTGGATTGCCGGGCATCTGTTGCCTGTGCAGGAGGCATGAGAGAATGTGCCCACCCAGTGGTAGGCAAAGAGGCTTGGATTACTCCTTGCTGGGGATCTTGTAGAATTTATGTTGGTTCCTGAAGCTCCAAAATGAGGCTGTTGTAAGTGGTTTTGATTTCCTGGCATGAGGGCAATAGCCACAGCAAGAGGATATGGATTTTTGCTTTACTACTAGATTGAAAATGTGGAATAAAGTCCTCTTTTTTCCTGCTGGGATGAAGGATCATCCTAGATCTTATGCTCTGTGCACCTGTGTGAAACATTCATGTTTGACCTTTCCTTTTCTCATGCATTCTATAGTCTGTTTAAACCTGGGTGGTTTCATGTAACTTGTACCAAAATTGAAATGCCGTGGGCATTTTTTTTGTTTTGTTGTTTTGGTTTGTGATTGGTTGTTTCTTTTTTTTTTTTTGCTTGCCCCTCTTCCTAAGAAAAAGGAAAGATTTCAGGCCACACATTGCAGATGCTGATTGTTTTTGTTTAATTCAATTCACAGTCTTTGCGAAGAGAGGATGATGTAAGAACGAGAAGCGAAAACAGATACTGTTAGAAAACCATGCCCTCATGTGTGGATGTGTGGCTGTGTAGCTCTCATCTTCCTTTAGAACTGAGGGTTTCTCTTTCATGCCTGGCTGACTGATGTGCCCTGCCCTGTTGGGCTGTGCAGTCTGTCTTCCCTAACAGGCCGTAACAAGTTTTTTTTAATCTCTGAGAATTTCAGATTTTGCTGGCTTTTTTTTTTTTCCCTTTTTAGGTGTACAATCCCCTCCCCTAAAGGTTGCCTTTTGTATGCTGATATGGATAAACTACCTTATGGTTTTTTTAAAGAATAGTGGAAGCAAGCCCACTAGTCTTCCCAGGAGAAAAGTGCAGTGAGGTCAGTGGTATTCTTTTCAGTTCCCTTTTGGGTTTGTTCACTCCTATGCCTTGTAAAACAGCCAGGAAGATTTGCCACGAATCATGTTTATTTCTTTTTGAGCAGAATATAATCCAGTCTAGACTTTTATTTTCCTTACAATAAGTCTTCCAAAATCCCAGCAGCAAAGTCACAAACGGCATTTTATTATTCTTACTTGGAATCTAGTGCCCCAGTCTGTTACATCAATATTGCTCTCAAAATAGTGCCACTTGGTATTACCTGTGTGATGAAAGCATTGGATTTCACCTGCATGTATGTGTGTTCTCCGTGTACAGTTTTGTCTTTTTCTAAACTAAGAGTGTATATGTATTCCCTGCCACCTCCTCTCAGGTGTAAGAAATATGATCTCCACGACCAGGATTCTGGAACAAAAGCAAGGTTTAATCTTTAAATGAGAGTATGAATTGTTACTGTGAAGCCTTGACTCCAATATAGTCAGTTGTTGTGTTTTCAGTAGCAAATCTCTTCATCTTCTCTAGAGGAGTCACAGCTTCCCCTTTTTCTCTTTTTAAACTGGAATGTTTGTTACCTTTTATTACCTTTACTTGGATTGTTACGGATGGAATGTAGTGGATCTGCCTGCAGAATAATATTTAAAAGTTTACAGTGAGAAAAGTTTAAGCGTCTGTTGCTTTTGTTTTTGATTTGTCTTCTCTCTGATATAATTTCACTGAAATCCAGAGTCTCTCTGGCACTGGGAAGTGTGTGAAAGGCCAAAATGTCTCATTCAGACAATGACTCAGATGTGCAGTCACTTAACTCTCCAAAGGCTTTGTTTTATCTTAAAACTGAGTGCACACTGCTTTGCTATATCCTCAGACCTGAAGGATGTTCATGGGCACTCAGCCAAATACAGATTATCCTGACCCTTGAAAACTGCTTAGATCCCAGTATAGTTTGAAGTAATTTGTTTTTATATAGCAGTGATTAATTAAGACAAATACTCTCTGAAAAGCCTCTTAAAATTTTAGAAAGAAGAGATTTTATTTCCTCTAATACATACCTTCCTAAGGCAAAGTGATTATTCTTCAAGATCTGAATCTCCTGTGGTGATATTTTTCTCTCCCAAGAAAATCTGTGTGGAATTAGTAGAAGAGCTGTATATAGAGAATAAATTGCTTGCAACTTCTCAGAGAAAGTGTTGTAAAATATTGAAAGTATCATAAGTTGACAGCATCAGAGAGGGCTACTAAGAAATAATTGTTCATGTTTTTACCTTGATCAGGTGGCAACAATTAAAAAAGTAGTTTTGCATTTCAAGTGGAAGTTTACATTGCTATTCATAAAGGCTTATGACTTGTGCATTTAATGAAAAGAAGAAACAAGATTTGTCCTATCTGTTTGCAGAACAGCTCGTTCTGTGGGTTAGGGATGATGGCTTGCAGAGGGAGTGGTGGTGGTGTCTGGAGAGGAGACCTGTCCCACTTTCTTTCCTTCCACTTTTATGCCTTGCCTCTTCCCCTCCTCCCCCTGCTTTTTGCTTTTTACTGAACTCTGTTGATTTGTGACATGATCCCAAAGACAATGAAAACAGTGTTAATAGGTTGGTGTTCTTTGAGATCTGGTGCCAGAAAGCTTTCGGAAAAATACCCAATTCCATCAAGTACAGAAAATCAGATCAAATATTATGTGAGAGACTACTTCCATTTTGGTCACTGAAAAATAGGAGAAAATTATATTCTTATAACACTTTTCTAGCTGATGTGGGCTGTCAGGAGAATCATCCTTATGGGGATATCTGCATACAGAAGTAAAAAAAGACAGGTTGTGTAGTTCTAAGTTGGGATTCCTTTTTTATATATGTCACTTCTAAATTATTGTTGCTTTTTTACAAAAACCAACTTTCCATCTGAACTCAATTCTCTGAAAAGAAGCTGAAGGGAATATTTGTGGATGCTTACAGATATTTTTCAGTATTTCATACTGAAGCAGTATTCCTGAGCCTCTCCATACTGGACTGGACATGGGCAGAAATGGACCACTCTCTTCAATCCTGTCTAATAAGGTACTTGCTTCAGCTGTATGGAGACTGTTTTGCTTTTAATTTAACTACTGCAAGAGCCAGTGAAGGCTGTTGAGTGGTTGCATATCTGCAAGGAGCAGTGGTTTGGGTGCTGAGCGTGCAGAGCAGTTGCAAGGACCTGTGGCTTAGCACAGCCCTTGTGGCTCACCTGGACTTTGTGCAAGAAAAGCTCTCTGGGGAGGGGTGACGAATTTATGGTTGAGTTTGTGCCTGAGCCAACTAACTGAAGTGACAAGTGCAGCAATTTCTCTCTTTCCTCATCCCCCCTTTTAATTTTTTTTTTTATTTGCTGATGCAGGTTTGCAGTATGGCTGAAGAACCAGTGACTCCACACATTGGCTGTGGTGCTCTTTGTACTAGCAGTCAGTCCTTTCTAAATGTATCAGATAAGCGAAACAGTTTATAGAGGGCTGAGTAAATTCACTTACAGACTGGTAAATACTGTTTGCCTTATCTCTGTTAGCCTAAACAGTTTCTGTAAATGGCTGCTGGTAAATGATCTTCGCTAAGTTCTATGGAAAGTAAGTATTTAGTTTTAGATTAGTTCAGGAGGCCAACAGGAGTTTACTTGTCTGTGATGGTAAGTTTTCAAATAAATCACAAAATCATATATGGGTGGTCTTGAGATAGGCTAATTAAATGTAGTTAGAATCTTAAATTTAAAGACCAGATTTCTCTTTTAGTTTTCCCATTCTTAAAAGGTTAGTTATTTTTCCAGAATGATGTAATTTGGTGTTTTACAGAAGTTTTTTCCTAATACTGTCCTAAAAAATGTGTATGCACTCAGAATGATTAGAAGAACAATTTTAGTGTAGTGCTTTTGTGAACATCTGCAAGAGGCTGGAGTTTGATTCTTTGTAGTTTTGAAGAAGTGGAGTTGTTCTAGAATGCTTTGTCCTGCTGATACCTCATTTTTTGTTCCATGGTCAGCTGAAAGATAATTGAGGCATAGTGTCCTGTCTGTGAGGAAGGTACAACCCTTGAAATCTTCTTGCAAAGCCTCGGAGATGACCTGTTTTCTCCGGGTCTTGCCTAAAGCTGAGTGCAAAATGCTAGTTTAGTAACTTAATGATGTATTTTTGGTACTGGTGCCAGGTCTTATTCATCTGATGATGTCTTGCTGATAATAAAAAAGTTGCAGTGCTTTTTAAACTTTTTCATCTTCTTGCTTTAACTTGGTGATATAAATTACTAGGAACATCTCCGACATTCATTTTCTCTTGATCTGTGAAATGCTTTGGGTTTTATAATTTATAGAAAAAGTATGTTTTAAATGAATTCTTTAAATTTAAATGAATTTAAATGCCACCTATCCTTCTGAGGGGGATGGAGGATGACTGCCCAGGGTTTCTGAACTACTGTATGCCAGTAACCTCTGCTTGCCAAGGATGTCTTGATTGTTGTTTCTCTCCATGTGAGAGCAGGACTTGCTGCTCATGGCCTGGTTCCTTCTGTAGTCTTCCACCACCCAGACAGAGCAGCTTCAGCATTTCTGGTGCTGTTGCCATGATTCCTGTAACATGATACAGGTCAGGAGACTCTCACCTTATGTTAGGAAGGACCTGTGATCCTCTGCATGGTGTAGGATTCTTTAAAGCCTCTGTGCCAGTTTAAAATCATCTTTTTGTAGAAGGAGGAAAGAGAAAAGCTGAGGGTCTTCTGCTTTTTGCTTCCCAATGTGAAGCTCATTAGATGATTGCTAAAACTTAGAATGATTTCATCTGAGATGCAGGGCACAAGTCTGTTTAACCAGCTAAATAACCAACTAGAATAACTAACTAAAGTCACTGTTAAATATCAATTCTAAAATGAAGAATCATAAGACCATTTTGTAGAACATCTGGTAGCATATCTGAAAATTGTAAAGTACAGCTATGGATGTGCTTGTCGCTTTTTATTGACTTGCATATCTGAAAAACTGCAGTAACTTCTTTAAAAAGGCTTCATCAGGTTGAGCATTTCAGCTTTTTAAATGACTACATGCAGTATATGAACTATAATATTTTCCAAAGATGAACTGTAACAAAGAAGTCATGTGCATTTTTTAAACTCAACAAAGGAGGAAGTAGACTTGCTATATTGCCTTTTAAATAGAACATTCTGTACATTTTGGATTCATACAGGAATCTTTTTCCTATACTGGAAACTCCTGAACTGATGCAGAGCTGCCCTTGCACTGGAACATTTGTCTGTGTGTATGTGTCAACAAATGCCTGTGACATTTCCTTGCAAATCTTATTACCAGTGTTGTAGCAGAAATTTTTTCTAGCTGTGTTCAGAGTATAGGCTCTTGTGACTTTAAAATCTAATCCTTACTGTTTATGAGTGCAACACTGAGAATGAGGCCTCTGTAAATAGGTCCAAATCCATATTTGTGGGTGGGAACATGTGAGGTTTTATGGTGTTTTTTTTTAATTGGGTATCTTGAGATAAGCAGCTGCAGTGCCTCTAACATCATTGAAAGGGCTGCTAAATTGAATTAATCAGACACGCTTCTTTGACTGATATTTAGAAACTAATAGCAACCCTGTCACTGTCCATGGTCAGCTGAATTTCACCCAGCTGGAAATCCCAGTACTATTCTCTGTTCATAGTAGAGAAAGCTGAGCCACTGGCCAGACCTTTGCCTGTTGATCTTCTGCAGTGATTTCTGCCTTCCCTGGGGAAGGCTTTTCTGCTCACTGAGGGGTGAATTATTTGGGCGCTGTATTTGTAGGAGTCTTCTGTAATACTGGGCATCCTGACTTAGTGGTTAGAGCATGGAAGATTATAGACCTGGGCTTCCAGGTTGATCTTTTTTGCATCCATCTCTCTTTTTTTGTGACCAAATAATCCAGGCTGAACAGAAGTTACATTTGGCCTGATGATTTGTGTGTCATTAGGATTGTCACTTTTTTAATATATAAAATCTCTGTATCATTCATATGTTGGAAATATAGCTAGGAAACTCCAAGGCAAAAGAACGAAAAAGGAAACTAGCTAATCACAAAAGACCAACACTGTTTTCTGCTGGAATTACGATGCTGGGAAAACGTCTCACATAGTCTTTGTAGATGAGTCAGCAGTGCTCTGCCAGCCAGGAGGGCCACCTGTGTCCTGGAGTGCATCACACACAGCATTGCTGGCCAGGCCAGGGAGGGGTTTGTTCTGCTCTGCTCTGCAGTGGGGTGGGCTCCCCTCAACTCTTGGGGGCAATTTTGGGGCTCCACAATATTAGAAAGACATTAAGCTATTAGAGAGCATCCACAGGAGGGTAAGGAGGCTGGTGAATATCTGGACGGAAAATCTTATGAGGCGCAGCTGAAGTCTCTTGGTTTTGTTCAGCCTGGAGAAGACTGAAGATAGAACTCATGGATGTCTTCAACATTCTCACAAGGGAAAGCAGAGAAGCGGGTCCTGATCTCTTTGCTCTTGTGACCAGTGACAGGACCCAAGGAAACGTTAGGATATCAGGAAGAGGTTTTTCACCCAGTGGCTGGTTGGGCATTGGAACAGGCTGCCAAACCACCAGGTAAGTGGTTGCTGCAGCAAGCCTGCCTGAGTTCAAGGAGTGTTTGGACAGAGCTCTTAGGCACATGATGTGATTCTTTGGCTGTTCTGTGAATGGCCAGGAGTTGGACTTGGTGATCTTGATGGGTCCCTTCTAACTTAGCATATTCTACAATTTTAGTCACTGACTCTGTCCTTTAAAGTTCAGGTGCAGTATGAATATATTTCACGTAATGTTCTTAAGTCTGCCAGGTTTCCTGTGGGTAGTATATTAGTTGTTTTTTTCTGACATTACATATAAAGCTTGGAAGCAATGAATCTAATGGATAAAAAGGTCTTACTCCTTATTTCTGTGTTGAATTGTTTAAAGGTCCATTGGAGTCTGCTAAATGCAAACCAGAAACAAATGCATTTATCCCATGCTAATGTAGCATCACTTATATGTACAACATACTGTAACCTTCCAAACGAGCACGAAAACGTTTAAAAGGCTGGAGGATGCATGGCAGGTATGGGATGGTGACCACCTTCCTCTGTGTCCCTGTGCTTCCTGCCCATCTAGCAGTGGGGTGTAAGGCTCCTCCAGGGTTGGTGCAATGGCTGTTAAGTACTGTCCAACTGTTCCCAGGCATCTCCTGCTCCTCTCTGGTCAGTATGCTCTGGTGCCTGGCCAGGTATTCATGGTCATGAAATCAGAAGACAGAAATATTTCCCACACCTGGGTTGTGAGGATGATGCCTCAACTTATTTTTCTTTTAAATGTGGAGATATCTGCCTGGACCACAGTTTGGAAAGTACACTGTATTTCTTGGTACGTGGCCTTGTGTCTTCTTGAGGTGTGGCTGTAATTTTGGTATGGAAATAAAAGTTAGGGAGGGAGAGCTGCTCCCATGCAGTGTAATGTAGCATATGGCTCACCAGCAATGCCAGTAATGTCACTGCCTTTTGCCTTGGGTATTTATGCCAGGAGGTGTCAGGCTGAAGGTTCTGTGCCCCAAGGGGGTGAGCGGCACAGTGACAGCAGTGTATGGTTCGACTGGCAACAGAGCCTCTTGCTGGATATTGTCTTGAGGATATTTTCAGCTATCTGACCTGTTGAACATTTTGTCTGTCAGCCTTTCAGGTTAATGCAGGTGCTAATGTGCACTCAGAGTAGTTTTGGGTATTATTAGTTGCACATTTGTGAAAGCCTTCTCCTTGATAATTTTTTACTATGTGTGTTTCACAACTGGAGTGTAAAGCCCATGCTCTCCCTCAAGCCTGAGGGAGCCTTGGCATGTGGTCTGTAATAAATGAAACACTTGGCTTGATCCAAAAAATGGGGTTTCATTTCTTTTCAGATGGCTGTCTAGCTGCTCGCTCTGTATAAATTTTGTCTCTCACCTTAGAAGTAAGATAAATAAAATCTGAATAATTAATGCAATTAGTGGTTGACAAGAAGAAACAGTGCTCTTGGAATTTTTGTGATTGCTGAGGTGGCTACTTATTAACAATTAAAGTAAAGTTTCTAGAAACTGAGAACAGAAAATGTATTTAAACTCTAAGCATGGTTTTGTTAGATATTTTTTCTTCTTTTTGCAAGTGGACATCCAAGCCTTGTTAAACAGAAGTATAGCGATATGAAATAGAAACCATTGAAAAGGAAGACCAGTGTTCATGTGTTTCCTGTTTTATCATTATTTTGTGTTTAACTTGTCAGTGGCAAGATTCACATGACCTAAAACATCCTTTTGAAGCAAATTTGCCAACTTGTATGACTGTGCTTATTTGTTCTGCATTTTGAAGAACTCCTGAGTGTGTTCATGAAAAGGCTTACTTTTATTATGATACATGGTATGGTGAATTATCAAATACTGCTTTATTTTATGTCACTCACAGGAAATGAAGTATGGATGACTTTAATTTAGTTACTTAGTAGTAGGTGATCCTTGTACTTTTTGGTATTTAACTTATAGAAAAAACATGGATGACTGAAGTGTGAGAAATGTGTATTTGTATGAATAAATAAGGATTTAATTGCTTCCCTAAGGAACAGGATTTAGTTTATGCATGTAAGCCTCCTTTTAGAATGTAACAGATACATTACTGTTCTCCCTTGGTCAGTCTTGCATGAAACAGGAAAAAGAAATGCAAAGGTTTTGCTTTTCTTCAAACTACAAAAACAGCACTGTATAAAAGCTGTTAAAAACACTGATGTGACTTGTAAGTTAGTTTTTCGGTTTTGGAGATTTCTTTGGGCAGTCTCCAAAACTACAGAGAAGGTTTGGTGGTGAGGTGGAAGAACGAGGAGCTGAATTGTGCCTGGACTCATCCAAAGTGGTGGGATTGAGGTAGCCTCCCAAGTTACACCATGACTTTATCTCGGGATGAGAAATTATGGCTAGTGTATTTTCCCCTCTGCCAGGCTCTCTTCTGTTGTATTTTCCAACAAGAGGAAGCTTGTGCGTGGTGTCTGGCAGGATGCCTGCGTGCCATGCAGCCTTGGCCTGGCCAGAGCTGCAGCATCCTGGGTGGCCTGCAGAAGGCACCTGCAGCTGGGCTCCTCACAAGCTCTCCTGGTGCAAGAAGAAGTGCTGGAGTGTGTCCCATATATAAAATTCAGGATGACAGGGAATTCACAGATTGGGGTTTGAGCTATGAGAAGAGATATTATTCATCATCTTCTTGTTTTAAACCCAGAAGCAAATCTAAGGGGTTGTAGTGTTAAGAAATGGTGCCAGTAATGGGCATTTGAAGGAAGAACTGAGCATTTGTGTGCCAAACAGAGCAACAGGAAGATAAGCATAGCTCCTGAAAAGCCTGGCGCTTCTCCTGCTGAAGCAATCTGTATAATGTTACAGTTGACTGCTGATGCTACAGAATTTTGATAGATTGAACTGTAGTTTGTTTATATGGATTTTTCTCCAAGGTTCTGTAATTTAATTGAATTGAAGATGTAGGTCTTTAAATAAAATTATTTTGATCTCTGTTGATAAAGCTGAAGCTTGTATAGTTTTCTGGCTGAAGAATAGTTGCTTTTTGGGACTTCAACAGTAAGTGGGTTTTTTTGTATACCTTTGCAGACGTGAAATAGTTCATTAGCCAAGTGATTCGCCTTCTGATCTACATAGGTGTGTTCCTGCTTTATTTGAAGCACATGGATCATTTAGTATACTTCTATTATCTGTGTATTTTATGTGCTTGGGGAGAGTGGGTCATTTTTGTTTTTTCCCCACTTAAGGGAGCACATGGTTTTGGAAGCATTGTCTTATATATGAAAATTCGGCAAGGGGTCTTCAGCTCGTGTAGCTAGAGTCTTCCCTTAAATAGTGACTTCTTTTTTGATGTATTTTTTCTTGGTTCCTGCTTAAGTGCATACTGTTGGCAATGATAATATTCTTGAGGACAGTGAATAGGTATATGATTTTAAAAATAGGCCCTGTTCAAAATCTGACCACCAAACTAAAAGTTTGCATTTACAACTCCCATCTACAAACTGTGAGAGGAAAGAAGCATTCGCAGAAATGAGATGACATTAGCTTGGTTAAAGCAGATGCCAGAGAAATTATTTCTTTTGAGTGCCTGGATGATGACAGGCAATGCTTCAGTCCACTGAGAAATCAGTCTGAAATGTTGAGCTAGGCTCGGTTGTTTGCTCTCAGACTATTAAGTTAATTCCTGGAGGAGGCTGGCTTAAGTTGTTTACTAGTCAATATTCTTAGTATTCATCATCCATTTATCGCTGTCGGAGAGGATAATTTGAGTATTTTTGGAAGATGAAGCGGGAAGGGATTATAAACAGTTAGGAGGACAGATTTAGAATTTCATATGATGAATTGGAAAAATGGTTTGAAATCAATGAGGTGAAATTTAATAAAGACAACTGTAAAGTGTTATGCTTAGGAGAAATCAAATGCACAGATATAAATGGGCTAGGCAGCATGCTGGCCAGGAAGGACCCAGGAATCACAGTGGCTTTGCAAACTGAACTTGTCAGGGGTGGTGTGTATTACACTGAGATTTCATTAGGGCTCTATAAGTGATGAAACATGTCAGATAAATGGCAGAGGGGATAATTATTATTCTGTGCTTAGCAGTGTGCTTTTAGCCTCTGTTTTAGACTTACAATTAAAGGAGGATGTGGTAGATAAAGGGGCAGGGTCTCAATGGCACCAACAAGGGTTGGACACAAGGTTTCAAAAACTCAGCCTTTAGGGAATATGTGAAGGCTTTGGGGTCTTTTAGCCTAGAAGATGAAAAGGTTTGAGAATGTCTCAATCTTCAATGATACAAAAAGATGGTGTAAGAAAGATACAGATCAACTATTCTGCATTCTTCATTTCTACTGAAGCTAAAATAAATTATTTTAATTTGCTTTGGTGGAGCTTTAGATTGCACAAGATTGAAGTTTTCCAATTACAAATATGTTTTACAGTCTGAAAAAAATACTCCAGAGACTTAAATGAGCTAGGTGAAACATTGACACCATTGCAAAGATGCACAAATAGAAGCTGGCTAAAGTAGGGAACCCCCATGGTCCCCTAGCCATTGTGTACCGCATGGAAGTGGAGGTTGTAGCTGGACTATGAAAGCAACAGAGCAGCAAGTTAATCCTGCTGAGAGCCTGTCAGCTCAGCTTTAGAGCTACACTGATGTAGCCAGGGGTATCTGCTTCTGTTCATGTTGCTGCCTGCAATGCTTCTGCAGAGAAATTACACTGTGCGTGGTAGAGATGGTCTAAAGATGGCAGAGTGTGCAGGGGAGGGTATTAGTCAGGGTTTCTCAGCTTTTTCTAGTCCATATCTAACTTTTACTATTGAAAATTCTTGGCTTATTATAGTATGTGGTTCTTGGAGTGGGAAGATTCTTCGTGCCTCACTTGTTCTCTGCAGTGTTTCAAGGGTGAGTTACACCTCTCAAGTTGGGAAGAACAGGCTGGGATGATTGCCAGGGGCTGTCACTAGCCAGCTCAGGAGCAGGTAAAGTAACAAAGCAGGCTGTAGTGTACGCATCTTAGAAAACACAGGGTTAGCTGCTCAGCTGGGTACATTTGCCTACGGGAGGCTCTGTGCTACAGGAGCTAAGTTGGTTCTTGTACCTGAGCTAATGCACTGAGTAGTGGCCTGGGAGTCTCTGCAGCAGTGACCTACCTGAGTCTCAGGCATGTTCCCCTGCCCTGTGGTACAGGGAAAAGCAGTCGTTCCTCTGCCCTGTGTTTGGCAGGACGACTCATTTTGAGCCAGCCTGACAATGTTAACTACTGTGTTTGGAGAAGTATTAGGTTGTAGCTAGAGTCAGAATGTTTTTTCTTTTCCTGTCCCGATCTATCCAACTGCACAGAGCACTGGACTTGGAGAAATGGCTTACTTGCCTTTTGATGTGACTTGTAGTAGGGGCTGCTTGCACTAATGAGTGAGAGATCCTACATATCCTAATCACTCTTTATTTTTAAAATATGATGTTTTGAAATGGATATTTTGACACTTGCACAAAAATGGAGGAATGAGACTTTTTTTGGGAAAAGAAAATTATTAGTTCTTATAGAAGGTATGGAGCTTCTAGTTTGAGGCATGCTGGAGATTGTCTTTTGAGCTCAGTGAAGTTGCTTTCAATTTAGGTGCTATTGCAAATGAGAAGAAAGCTTATTTTGGTAAATTGAGAGGAGAAGATTAATCTGAGCCTTCTGTGAAATTAATTTATTCTTGGGGAGGGAAGTGCATGAAAGTGAAATTATGTTTATACTCAATCATTATACTCTGATGATGTAATTTGCAGGGGCTAAAATTTTAACACTCTAATATTTGTGTAAGTTTGTCACTTTGTAAGTGATTGTCCGTCCCAGTGCTACAAACATGAAATTCATACATCTATTTTGTTTTGGTCAAATGAAAGTGTACTAACCCAAAACATTGACCTTCATGTGCCACTTCATTCTCAGGGAAGCCAAATTAAAATGTTATGTATGGAAGGGACATGTTCGGGTTAATTTACAGGAGATTACTCTTTTATTTTAGCACAGTGTATTTTCTATGCTGCTGCTGTTAATTCCTTACTCTTGTGGAGAAGGGAGCATTTACTTTGGAAAACCTTGTTCTTTTGGCATCTGGACCTGGTGATATTCAGGCTGCATGATTTCTGGCATGAAATGAAGACTTGTCTTAATCCCCACATTTTCTCTTTATTAGGGTCTCTGTATCTCCGCTCAAGCTCTGAGATACAACTTGATGTAGTTGCCTCTTCAGTGTGTTCCAGGATTTCACTGGAATTCCATTTCATTGCTCAGAGTAAAATTGATAATGTAAAGGTTTTCCCCCAGGTAGGTTTAGATCTGTTTTGTGGTAGTCATTGAGATGCAGATTAAATGATAAAATGGCAGTCCTCCTCTAGTGAGCTCTTTCAGTGCACTTTGTCAGCAGTGAGGCTTGTTTCACTTGAACTGACACCTTCATTTAGCAGCTTGCATTAGCCTAATCTGTTTTAATTTCATTTCCTTCCTTGACAGAATACCCAGAGAAGTTTCTCATGCAGTTTATCTCCAGTGAAAATAGCTTTGTTAATTAGCTAACATCACTGTGAGGGTTCCCTTTGCTTCTGGTCACTTCTTTTTCCTTCACTGTGTAAGTATTAGCTTCACTGTTTGCCATAGTATAGTAATGTTTTTTCAGAAAAACTCAAATATTTAGACAGCTGTTTCCTTTAGTCAATGCAGCACTGAAGAGGATATTTTTACTATCCTGACACTGTGCTCTTAAGCTAACTCATTAATTCATTTGGCTTGTTTTGCCAATTCTTTGCTAAGACAATTGGTTTATGGTAGTCTATTCTCTTATTTCTTTATGACACTTTGTTCTCTCACAAGGTGCAGCAGGTATTTAATCAAGGGATTACACCTGTAATATTAAGTGGTGTCAGAGATGAGCTTGACTTCCCTGAAAACCTGAAATAATAATTTCAGTGTTGTAAATTCAGGCTTCAGAAATATTTTACGTGCATCTGACATTGGGTTGTTGCACTAAAATGAGACCACTTTTCTCTTGCCAGCCTAGGCAGAGCTCTGCATGGGTTTCTGCACACCAGCACTTGTGGAAATCCCCCTAAACCACTCTGAACACTTCTCACCTTAGGTGAAAGGCATGTGTTACTTATCATCTGATAGGCTTCTATGTACCAGCAGTGACTGCTACTTTTGCGGGATGTAAATATGCTACTTAAATGTCACATGCCTTGATACATGGATTTAAACTTAATGTTTGAGACGCTGTGTTTTCAATGTATGTCTTAGAGTCTTACAAATCGGAGGCCCTGCCTGGTAGAAGTTTGCTGAAATTCTTTGTGAGTGGCATTTACTTTCAGTCCCTCTTTGAATATCATGTACTTACAACAATTGGTAATCATCTAAACAGTTGCATAGGAGGGCTTTTAAACCTGTAATTCTATGTAGTTCTCTGCAGAATGTCTTCCAGGCATTCTGAATTACTAAAACTTTATATATTTTGAGAGAAACTTTCCCATGTTTACAGTTCTATAGAACTTTTGAAATACTCTTTAAGACGTGCAGAGCTAGTGTTTGAAATGTATGCCATGCTGGGAAAATAGTACAGCACTCGCCTAAATGAGGCTCTTCAGTCTACAGCTTTGTGTTTCGAGGTTGTGAAGCATGGAGTGATGTTTCTCAGTATGCAATATCCCTGTTTGTTCGAGACTGTTCTGAATAGCAGATTCGTGTGACAGGAGTACATTTATGTGAATATAACTTTGTACACTCATATTGCTTCTATTTCTGGGACTATTTTAGGAACAGTGTCAAATTTAGATGATGGATTTTGTAGTTATCACATGGCAAAAGTGTTCTCCCAAAGGTTCTCTTCTTTTCATAAGAATTTTAAATATTGATGTTCAGAGGTGAAGAACAGTATCTTTTAAAATGTGGGGGCTTTTTGGTTTTGATTTTTTTTTTTTTTAGGTCTTCGTCATTTCTTGTTTTCCTCACAATTCCCTGGCTAACTTTGTTTTCACCAGATTACTATTTATAGCCAGTATCTCTGTTACTGGGAGGACTGAGCTGGCAGGGCTTGAGGGGGATTCCAGGAGGTGACATCATCTCATCTGCACAGCAGTCTCCTGCTGGCATGGCAAGAAGGGAAAACCCCATTACTACAGATGAGATGAGAGAGCTTGTAAAATGCTTTTCATAGTGAATATGTGCAAAGATGTAGTGTCTTACCTGCTTCTTACTTCTTGAAGAAATAATGTCTCAAAACTCTTGTTGCAGGCTTGGTCTTGAATTTTTGAACTGTCTGCCCACTCTTTTCTGTCCTGAAGATACTCTTTTGTATTTCTTTTCAAGTGGAACTTAAAAGCTTTTTGAAGCAAATGGAAGAGAAAAGATATTTTAACTTCCTTGTTTTCCAAGTGGATGGCACTTGAGAAGTTTCATTCTGACAATAAATGTGCTTTTGTTGCAAGTATGGCAAAGGGGGATATGTGTTTTATTGTGTCTTGGTCCTCTTGGATACTCGGCATCTCTCTTTTTGCATATCCCATGATTAGATAGTATCGTTAGGGGATCATTAGGGGAAGTGAGTGTACATGAAGCCCATATGTAGCTGTTTGCCACTCTATATTTTTTATATAAAGAAGACAAAAGCTTTGTCTTTCTGTAGGTGGAAAAGGGAAATAAACATGTTTTCCTATTCATGGTATGTAGTAAATTTTTTTTTGACAAGAGGTATGTATGGACCTCATTTTCAGGGAAAGCACTTGAGGAGGAAGGATAAGCCACCTTGTCCTGTTTTGCAGGTGAGGATTTGGAGTGGTCAAATCCATGGACATTTTGTTTTTTCGAAGAATGATTCCATTCCCCCTAAACAGTCTGGGATACAGATGTCTTCATTTCATGTTTGCCTTTGTTGGAGCCCTGGGCCCAGGTAGTGGAGCTGAACAGTGAGACAGTGACCACTCAGTACCAGGGCTGAGTGGTCACTGAGAGTCACCCAGAAGGATTCTTGGTTTGCAGCATGGCAGGACTGGAGCAGCAGCTGAGGAGTTACTGAACTTGACCAACTGTATCCTCAATTCACTGAGGCACTGCCTGAGTGTCAGAACATTTGAATTCCAGTCCACCTTCCTGTTTGTTGTCACACAGTGGTCCAGTAATCTCAGGTTTAGGGTAGTGCTTGCTCTAGAGATATTGGTTATGATAAATCAGGTTAGGGATAAAACTGTAGCTAAAACAAGAAGTTTTTCTTAAATAATATACCTACAGTGACCTGTGCATTTCAGAAATGCAGGTGAGGAAAAAGTAGTTTGAGAGAGGTGCTTTTTAAAAAATAAACTATTCATTGTTCTAATTGATGTCATAACATTTATTGTTGCTGGCAGGATCAGAAGAGTATAGATATGTATCAAATGGAGAAGCATTTAGGCAGTTACTTGAAATAGCAAGTATGACTTTCCTCCCCAGTTTGGTTCTGTTTTGAGGCACAAAGTGATATAGAGGAAAAAAAAATGTTTATTGTTAGGATGCCTTTTCAAACTTGAAAATACTGGCTATGTTAGTTTTTGTTTGCTTTGAAATTATGTCTTCTTGTATCTTGATTTTTGTGCAAAGCAGATGGCTAAAGGTAGGTATGGGGGGAGGTGGTCAACACTGCACCTTGAGCACTCCTCCAGCTGCCGTCTTTCCCTTACAAAACCAAAGGGGAAAGAAAGCAGATTTCTTGGCTGAAAAATACACAGGGGTTTTCTAGAGGCAAAAAGATTTCAGTCTCAGCTGTCGAAAACTGATCCTGAGATAGGATTGATAATGTACTCTTGTGTGAGAAGCTTGAACCCCATCGCAGGTGACAGCTGACCTACTTAGTCCAGCCGTGTGGAGAAGCAGTGGCCAGCCCTGGTGCCGACAGTCACCCCATGGGGACCCTGCCCTGGCCGTCTGCCCTACAAGAGATCATCTGTCTCCAGTGTAATTAGTGGTGGTGTTTAAACCAGCATGCTGGCAACAGTTCGGTGCTTTTAATAAAAGCCCGTACCCAAGGGAGGAGAGATAAATGGGACACAGTTCACAAAATGCCTGTGTGGCTTAAGCTTGTGCAAAAGGAAGGTGTCTGCTGACTAAAAGTTGGTAGAATCTGCTGTGTAGATTGTACCACTTAACACAGTAATTTGCATATCCTTTTTTAAAAAAAGTATTTTTTAAATGTCAGAATAAAGAAAGCCTTGCTTTTAAATTAATCAAAATAAGATTTACTTGTGTTAGGTGAAGTCTGTATTCAGGCTCTTTTACTTCCAGTCAAGATTAACTCTTGTCTCTTAACTTGCTAATTGCTTCAATGAATGTATTAATTCCCACAAATGTTAGCAGAGCTCTATCACTCTGAGATTCTAATTTACTTGTTTTCAGAATTGCAGGGCGGGGGAGGGAGAAGGACCAGGTAAGCACATCAGTGGGAGTTTCATTTATTGCTTCTTGTGTGCTTTTCTTTAAAGTCAAGAAATTGTAAATATGTGTTGCATGCCTTGCACTCTGGTAACCATCCTGAGGAGGGAAAGCAATTAATTCCTCTTCATCTCACAGGGCCATGAGTGTGTGCTTGGAGCAGAGTGCTTTCTTCATCCAGGGCCATTAGTCATATTGTGCAGCCCAGTCCTTTGCTTTGTGAGGAAACGGATGTTTTTGTGAACCTTAAAATAAAGACAATAATGGGCCATGTACAGTGCAGCTTCTTAAATTTTTTTTAGTTAGGCTTTTATCCTGTATCTTCAAGAAGAGGTAAAGAATGAACGAGAGAAGAGACAAATGTAACTGCCCAAAGCAGAGCTTTTTTTGTTGGTGCAAAGGCCAGCATTCCCCTGCTGGCACCTGAAAATGTGTGAAAACCAGGTAATTATGCTTTCTGATAAGACAAAGGTGTCTCCTTATGCATCTGTCTATTTTAAAAATAGACCCTTAATGTATATATTCTATTAGATCTGAAATATTTGTTTCTTTAAAAAACTTCTGCTAGTGGCCCTTTTGTCCTTGATGACAACTTTGTGGAATCAAAATTTTGTGGGTTTGACAAACTTTTAAACAATGTAAGGCAGAAGACAAACATTTGTCAATTGGGAGAGGAAAAGCAAGAGGGCTAAATATGTTCAACATGCTTTAAAGGCAACTCTTTGCTGTAGCTGCTTTGGTTAATGAAGGCATTGCATCATGTACCTGCAGATCATGTTGGTGTTAAGATGCAAGCTGCTGGTCTGGACTCCTAAATTCATGGTATGACATTAATTTATGCTATTCAAAGGGTTGATGCCAACCAATTTCGAGATAATACATAGGAGGACCTAAAGTTTCCACTTATTGAAGCAATGGTATGGGGGATTCTGTTGTTGTGTTGGTTTGGGGTTTTTGTGTGTTTTGTTTTTTGGTTGTTTGGTTTCTTTGAGTGAAGTTAAAAAACAGATTTTAAGGGTCAGTTAACCTTTATAATTAAGGTTGCATTTTCATTGCCATATCAGTTTTGGTGTGAAAGTTCATAGTTTAATTTAAAACAAATCTCTCTATGTTGTATCAAGGCATCAGGTTCTGATTTTGTGGAAGTCATCCAGAAGCTGCCATTTTTATCCATGGAAGTGGAACACCATATGTAATATCCAGTGTATATATTTGTGGGAGCTACGGTGGAATCCTCAAATGACAAAAGCTGTCACACTCTCAGCATCCACATCTCTAATACCCCACTTCACTGTGACATTATGTAATGTCTCTGCAGCTCTGAATTCAGTGTTAGCCTTCTCCAAATTCTTTGTACATGGTGCAGCATTGAAAATCTGTAAGCTGTCAAATTGCTATCTCTTTACATAATTTTTCAACCTCCTTCCTGTCCTATTTCTTGGAAAAGTAGAGGTCTTTTCTCTGCAGAGCTGTTGGTTTTGATTATGAAATTGTATAATATGAACACAGTTAATAGTATGAAGTAAGCTTTTAGCTATTGTTATTAACATATCATCTGCAATCTGAAATACAGTAGTTAACTTCTGACTCTCAGACATATTTGTAGTTGAAATTTTTTTGTATGAGCCAAGCCTACTTTTAGCCAAATTGCTGTATTTGAAACCCTGTAGTCATTATCAAGGCACTGGCTTCTAGTTTTCCACATCTTATAGTATTACATAAACCTTTCAATTTGTGCTGGATATTGAAAAACCTGCATAGAATTTCTGATAATTGTTAGCACACACACTTTGGACCATCAGGAGTAGCCTTACCACCTTTCAGTATCTTACTGCAGTTCTGAGCGTGTTGCTGAGAATAAGCTAACTTGTAAAGAACATTAATAAATATTTTTTAAAAGCATTCAAATTGCAACTGAGTTACCTCTATTTAAGAATTATCACAGAATCATAAAATGGTTTAAGTTGGAAGGGACCTTAGAGATCATCTAGTTCCAACCCTTGTGCCATGGGCAGGGAGACACTTTCCACTAGACTACATTGCTCAAAGGCCCATCCAACATGTCCTTGAACACTGGCAGAGATGAGGCATTCACAGCTTTTCTGGGCAACCTGTGACAGTATCTTAAGGAGCAGAGCAATAAAAAAATACTTAACTGTTTCCTCTGGTTGAGCAAAATTGAACATTTAAGTGCAGACAGAATAAGACTGGGAGCATCTCTAACAGTGGTAATGCATGTAGCATTTCAGACATCAGCTTTTGAGACTGTTGAGACACTTGACTTTATTGACAAAACAATTATAGGGAATAATGTTGGAATTTCAGTACAGCTATTTTGTATTTGAGAACTTGTAAATACTACTTGTAATACACTCTACACCTACGTTAGTGAAGGTGGAAAAAAGCAAAACTGCTTTCTAGATTTTTTTTCAAAGAACAGGTTTCATTTCCTCAATGAGAAAGTGTTATTTTTTCCCCAAGCATGTGATGGGAAAAGGGATGTCGGAGAGCAGTGCTACTGCTGCTGCCGTTTGTAACAGCATCCTTAGAAAATCTGCACAGCTGCACTACCAGCTGCTCAAAATTGCCAAGGTGGGGAGAGAGGATAGTCTTTACCTTGACAGGGACACAAACACTGTCTAACAGTGCCACCCAGTGATGTCTGCCATAACAGCACGGCAGAGCGAGGCGCTCCGTGTGCCCGTGCTGGGGGTGCCCGGGGGTCCATGCCCCATGGTCGTGCTCAGGCAACCTTCTGAGCTGCGTGTTTGGAATGAGGAACAATACACGTCTTCTTCCACCTTGAGGGAGGCATCTTGCATAAGTGCAGACACGTATGGGATGAAGTGCTGGGCCTGGGGAGAGATGATTTGTGGGGTGTACAAAATGTGTTTAGTTTATCACACCTCGTTCACACGCGGCAGCGTTAAACTCACAGCGAGGTTCTGTTGCTGTGAGTGCGGTAGGAGCTCAGTGTAGCTTTGGCCTGTTTCTGGTCCATATATACTAAGAACACTATTGGAGAGCAGCAAAATACAAAAAGGTGCAAATCAACTTTCAAGTACGGAGTCCAGGGCTGGGATTAGGCAGAATTGTAATTTTCGGCCTCTGGAAGGCACACGGAGAGGTGGAAAAGTGACTAAGCTCTGCACAGGCAGGCTTAGCATTTTAAGAGTGTAACAGCAGTGAACATATTTTTAGGAAGGTAATACAATAAAATCAGACTTCTCATAATCAAGCCATTTGAATTCAAAACTGTAAGTGGAGATATTACATAAACAACACTCTCCCCCCCCCTGCCCCCTGTGTATTTAAAAGAAAAAAACTCCACTTAATAGTGTGGTAGAAGTCTGAAACCAAAAAGAATTGCTTTTATTATTATTCAGCACTTCTTTAATATCAAGCCAGATGGAGTCAATAAAAGCTACTTCAAGGCCAGAGAAGATGAGCTGCTGCCTTTTATGGCTTACACTTTTTAATTGTATTTGGCCTCAAAACATTTTGGAAGAAAACTGAAGCATTCTGAGTTCTGATGATTATATTGGCTTACTATTTTGTATTCTTTAAAATATGAAATTAGTGTGTTATTGCTTCAAAATGTAGAAGGCTTAAATGCATTTTGAAATCAAAAGTAGGGGTTGAATGTTCATGCATCATACTTCCTAGAAATAATTTGAGGAAAGGAGGGATAAAGTAGGTATTTACCTTTTTCCTGAAATCAGTAGTGAAGCTGCCACCTCATTTTTTTTAATATGAAATATGTAAGATGGTAAAAATACATGTAAAAATATTCCCCCAGTTCACAAAAACAATAGTCTTTTGTGCTGGAATGAAAAAGATACAATTGATCTCTTAATAGTGTATTTTTTCAGAATAGTCTTTTACAGGATCACATACTTAGAATTTACTTGGTCTCACTGTCTGAGTGCTGGTGCTTAGCTTTCTTTTGGCATTTGTTCTAATATTTTCTATAACTTAAGTTAACCAAATTTTTCCCCCTTGGTTTCCTAATGTCACATTTGTAGTAACATGCTGTGCATGTACCAGGACATGAAAGTGTGGGTGTTTTGATCTGTGTTCATTCTTTACTCAGATAATTGTTAGCACTATTTAAGTATTTGCTTTCCTAGCTTAGATTTGCTTGTTCCTGTTGAGTTTGAAAAAAGACTGATGCCATCTGTTAGTTTCAGACTTTTGTATAGTTTGACCTTTGTAATCCTTGTCATGTGTAGCACAGAGCTGCCCTTTCTAGAAAGTATTTCACAAGGGAGGCCCCTTCTCCTTCTTATCCATTTGGAAACAAACCTGGATGATCTCATTATTTTGTGGGGTTTTGTTGTTATTGTATGTTTTGTGAAAACTTTTCCCAAAGAAGAGACCTAATCAATATATAGGCTTCAAAGCTGTATCTGCTTACTGTTTGTGGCTGCATGCAGGCCATCATTTTGGTCTGCCATTTCTTTTAGTTCATAGAACTGTGCAAAATATGAGAATATAGAGGAAGCTTGTTCAGTTTGTTCCGCAGACATATGGTTTGTTCTCCTTTCTTAAATTGTTAAACCATTATCCTTTTAACCCTTAACCCAAAACATGGAAAATCTTTTATTATAAATCTGTGTGTAGTCTTTCTAGTGAAAAGGGAAGGAAAAAAGGAATTAAAAGGGAACTAAAGGAAATATGCGAGTTGAAAATTATATATATTATAAACACAGAAATGCTCAATTATGAGTGATTCCAGTTTTCTCTTTTGCCATCTTATCAGGGGACTCACCTCAGTTTTGTTGAAAGGTTCATCAACATTTCAGTTCAGAAAGTGAACTCTCATATCACTGTGATGCATTTTCAAATACAAGCCACTATTAAAAATTTAGTTGGAATTAATTCAGGTATTTATAGTGATGATACATTGCTAAGAAAAAGAAAAGATTAGAAAAGTCTAGCAAATGGAAAGTCTTAAGATGCCTGCATTTTCAAATTGGATGTGTTAGGGAACTTGTAATGCTTAAACATGGGGGAAAAATATTGGTGTGCATAATCTTTAAATACTTAATACCAGTATTTCCTAAACCCAAGGTGTTCAGTGTGCTTCAAGCTGTCGAATGAATCTTAGTGATAAAAAATAAGGTTGCTACACAACAAGCAAAAACCCTGCACCCCCAACCCTAAGCTAACTACACTTAGAAACATGGCAGTATGTTTTCTATCCAATGCAAAGCTTTTTATCCTCCCCAAAAAATAGTAGAACATTGGGCTTTGGTTTTGTTTATTAAGATTTTTAAGCTCACATCTGTTAAAATGTTCTTTCTTTTCATAGTTAAGTGTGACAAAGTGTATAGTGGTGGAAGATGCTCCAAAATGTTAGACTTCAATTCAAGTTGGAAGCAGTCAGTTTTATAAACAAATACCTGTATAAAAATGCTGGTCTTAAGATCATTAACTCTCCCTGCATTTATGTGTTAAATTCAGAAACAACCCGTGTGATAAAATGAAAGTAGGAATAATTATCCTCTTACATCAAAAGACTTTTTTGAAGTGGCAGTACCTAACACCTAGCAGGATTTCATAATGGAAACAGTAGAAAGAGTACCTCTGTGGGTCATATATTATAAATAAAATTTTTTTAAAAGACAGTGGATAGAAAAATTATTCTTGCTTTTTGAGGTAGAAGAGACTTGCTGGCTCAAAAAGCAAATGTCTCACTCAACAAAATGGATTCCTTTATAGAAAGCACTCTGAGGAAATGCATATGGGGCATAATATTATTTAAACCACATTGCAAAACTATCTATAATTTATTCATACTTTTATACCTAATATAAGAATTCTTCTTTCAGTAAAACTGTCTGTGAACAGTCTTCAGCCTTATATTTAGTGGAGAGGTTACTATAGACCTGTACTTTCCTAAATATTTATTAACTTTTGCATGAGAATGTTTTATATATATATAAAAATAACGTTAAGTCATTGCATGTGTATCCACACTATGAAATTATTGAAATCACATATAGGAAATACTTATAAAATCAAATATAAAGATAGTAACTATCAAGTAAAGCTTCTAGAGTGACAGCTGGCTAGTAGTGCCTGTGCTGGGCAGTACTGCTCAGCCAGACTGTGTCTGGATGTGTTGATTTCCAAAGAAATTCCTGCCTCTAAATCTGAACCCTCTGTCCTCTCCTTTCTGTTGTAGCAGTGCTGCCTTTAAATTTATTTAAAAGAAAGTTTAAATGGCTTAAGTTGGAAGGGACCTTGAAGATCATCTGGTTCCAACTCCCTTACTGTGGGCACCTTCAACTACCCCAGGTCACTCAAAACCCCATTCAGTCTGGCCTTGAACACCTCCAGGGATGGGACATCCACAACTTCCCTGCGTAAGCTGTTCCAGTGCCTTACCAGCCTTAGGGCTGTTAGAGCTCTTCCCTGTGTTTCTGCATGTGTAAATCCTTGGTTGATAATGAACAAGCAGGTGCAAGTCCTCTGGGAAGATGCTTATGTGAACTCTGGGGCTTGTTTGCAAAATCAGAGCACAGTATGCATGACACCAGTGATGAAATTAGCAGAACAGTTAATGGCAGCTGATGGGGAGTCTGGAGGGATTGTTTTAAAATTGCAGACAGGGGGAACAGAAGGACAGGGAAGAGCGTCTCCTGGAGCACTGAGTCCACTCCTCTGTCAATTCTAGCATTCTTGCAGCCCTCTACAGAAATGGTTATAGCTCCACTTTAACACTGTTGAAATTTATTTCTTAGTCTACCTGAATTCAAAGACTGTGTGAGACCTTTTTAGTGCTCATGTCTGGTAAGCTTCTTACTGATGACCCACTTTATCTCTGGTCAGTACTGTTCAGGCAGATTTCCTCTATTTCTCTCCAGCCCATGTTAATTCCCCATTTGTTGCCTGCTGTAGGGACAATAGAGCCATCTTGTCCCTCTTTTCCTCCCACCTTCATTTTTGCCTTGCCGAAGGAGGCAAACTCATAGCTTCTCATAAAACAGACCCAGGGTTGCTGTTGTCATCATCACAGCCCTGCTCTGCTAACCCTGTTAGGTATTTCTTGATTGAAAGTCACCAGGGCTGTATATGGTATTCCCACTGATTGCTCACCGCAGCCTCCCAATTATACCATCTCAAATTTGCCTCATAAAGGTTGGACTTGATCTTAGAGGTCTGTCCAACCTTAATAATTCTATTATGTTGCAGAGTTGTACACATTTAATAATTTGTGCTGTTTATTACCTTTCTTTCCTCTCTCTTAAATGTATTTAGAAACTGAAAGGCAGAATGGATGTAGCTAACTTAATGAGGAGTAACCTGATGTTGAGGGTCTGGAACTAAGGAATGTTTTGAAATTAGAAAGTTTAAGAAATAGAAATATAAAACTTCAGCTAATGAAATGAATGATTTTACTGAAGTCTGTCAAGAAGAAAGCAGAAGACCCTCCGACCTCTTCTGATAAATTGATATCATTGAGAATAATAATAATTTTAAAAGTTACTGCCTGATATTTTTAAATTTGACTGTGCAAAACAGCTGAAATCATACCCTGTCAGGAGAATGCTTTGAGTGATGCAATCAGCATTTCTTTTTTAACCTCAATATTTCTCTAATATATCATTGATATTCACCTCAGGAAATCTTCTACAGAGACAACAGGAACTAAATAGACTGCAGGGGAAACACAGCTTAAAAAATGGTCTTAGATGTGGTACACCAAGTGTCTAAGTGTAGTAACCAGCTTGAGGCAAATGATCAACTAATTTTTACTGGAATAGAGTTAATTTTCTTCAGAGTAACTGGTATGAAGCTGTTTTTAGGATTTGTGCTGGAAACAGTGTTGATAACACAGGGATGTTTTCGTTACTGCTGAGTAGCACTTGCACAGAGTCGAAAGGCCTTTTCTGTGCCTTGTCCCAGCCCACCAGTGAGGAGGCCAGGGATGCACAAATGGGGGGACACAGCTGGGACAGGCGACCCCAACTGACCCAAGAGATATCCCAAACCAAATGGCATCTTGTTTGGCATATGCAGTGGGGGCAAGAAGGAGGAAGGGGCGATGGCGTTCGTAGTGATGGTGTTTGTGTTCCCAAGTTAGCGTTATGTGTGATAGAGCTTTGCTTTCCTGGGAAAGGCTGAATAGCTGCCTGCCTATGGGAAGTGGTGAATGAATTCCGTTTTGCTTTGCCTGTGTGCATGGCTTTTGCTTTAGGTATTAAGCTACTCTTGTCTCAATCTGAGTTTTCTCACTTTACTCTTCTGATTCTCTCCCCTATCTTGACATGGTGGGGGGACTGAGTAAGGCCCAACTGTGTGGGGCTTAGCTGACAGCTGGGGTTTTGATCATGACAGTCTTCACCCAGGACTGAGCTCAACACCTAATACCGACTGAGCTGACTTTTCAGTTGCAGAAAGTGCTACTTTAGAAATACTAAAGCACTCCAGGGTTCATTTTGATTTTATGCAGTAGTTTACTTCTTACAGAGAGATATTTTAAAAGTTGGGAAGAATTTAATGGTGGCATTTAGAAATTAAATATTTTGACATAAAAATTCCATTGGTTCAACTTTTCTTAGTTGAAACAAGAGAGTATTTAACCCAAATCAGCCTCCCTAAACTCCTATTTGCCCTGTTTCCTGTGTAGCAGTTTTACAGGGGGTAAGCTTCAGTAAAGTGCTGGTGAACCAAAGCTTGATTGCTGCCTTGATGCTTGCACAACCAGTTCTGAAAATTTTTACTGCTGCAAAAATGAGGAGGAGAAAGCAAGAAGACTGATGTTTGACATTTAATTAAAAAAAATAATTGTTTGCAATCTGCAGAAGTAGTCTGTTTCTAGTATAATTACTCTTCAGTAATTATCTCTCAATCCATCACCAGCTTCTGGTTGTTGGGGAGAGGACAGAGTTTGCATTTTTTCAACTCATAGCCAGCTCCTGCTCTGTCCCCCAACATTCTCCAAGCTGGCTCCTCATCTTTGAGTCTCTTTTGTACCCCTGAATCCTGCACCCTGGCAGCTGTGATGTTTCCATGGATCGCTCTCCAGCTGGCTGAGGAGCACAGAGCAGCAGGCAGGGGCAGCTGGCAGCCAGCATCCTGGGGAGCTCAGCTCCACCAGTGCTACTCTCTGTGGCAACCAGCCAGAGTGAGCTGCTGTGCAGCAGCCTGGTGAGCTTTTGGACTTGGCACAGCTCAGCTCTGGGCTCAGGTAGCAGAGGAAACAGAGCAGAGCTTTCAGAGCCCTTCTGAAACACCAAGTTCAGGTTACTGCTCTTAGGAGTTGAGCAGGAGCCTTTGCTTCGTGTGCCTGAGTCAGCATCTTGGGAGGACTTGTTGCACCCTTTCCAGTTTTGTATCTTTTTGTTGTTCTTTCCCAGCTCTGTCAGAAAAGTTCAGTAAATGAGGGAGGCAGTTGAAGTAAGGCTGTGGAGAAAAGAGGAGCCCCGAGGAGGGAGGGTGGTACTCTAATATGAGCTGGTTCTTGCAGAAGCAGCATAGGAGATGTAGACTGGATGACAAGCAGGTAGCCTGCTATCAGTGTAGTAACACAAGGGACTCATCAGGGTCATCCTATTCCTCATTCACTCTTAATTAAATATTATTTGCTTAAATATGTATCTAATAAAAGGTTACAGATGTTACGAGCTGACTAAATTTTTTTCTCTAATGTTCTCTTAGCCCTTTCTGCAAGAGTCCTGCAGTTATAATTTCTATTTCTTACTGATAGATAGACTTTTTCCTGAATAGCCTGCTGTGATTGTGGCATAGCCTGCTGTGATTGTGGCATTCTAAAAAAGCTGATTTTAGTATCTTTTTTCAATTAAAATAGAAGATATACAGGTATTTTATGACTGCAAGTTGTGCTGCCCTTATGATGTTGCAGATTTATGATTGTGTTGGAGTGAGTGAGAACAACCTACCCAAGTTACTTATTTACAGTCATACCAGGAAAGAAGATGGCTCTTTGCTTCAACAGTATTGGTCCTTCTTTTTAATCTTTAATTAACTCTGAATTTGACTAGATCTGCAAATAGCAGATGGTGAAGTATTGCCAAATTGCTGCTCATCATCTGCTTCTCACATACATAATTTGTAAGAATGTAAGTATAAAGAAAATACATGAAACATCAGTACAGTGTTCCCCAGTTGCAGTAAGTTGCATTTATTTTTCTTTTGGCATTTAACAGTGAGCAAGAGATTAAATAAAGCATTTGCACAAAAGAAGACTTTCATAATTGATTTTTTGAGAAACAAGCAAATAGGGCAGCTATTCCAAAACTTTGCATGAATAAGTTGTCTTTAACTTTGTGATGTTCAAATGAAAGGGAGAGGTTGCCTACATATGAAGTATTTTGCTTGTTTCAGGTGCTGATAAATGATGCCTTTTGTTACTTGCACTGCTGCTTCTGAACTCTGACTGGGCTGTAGTAATTGAACACAAAAAGGGGAAGAAGGGCTCCTCAAGTGCAAGAATTCTTATGGGAGGCTGGGGTAACTCTAATCTTACTTAGTAGAAATACACAAAATTTCTCCCATCAGCTCTGAGGAAAGATGGAACTGTAGACTGTTGTCTTGACAGCCTCTATAAAAACTCTGCCTTGTTGCCGAATATCTATTATTACTTTTAAAAGAAAAAAGTATCAACACGGGTTTGAAAGTAAAGCTGAAATACTGAGAAAACTTGCTGCTTGTCTCGTCATGCATCTCCTGATTTAAAAATATTTCATATGCAAGGGTAGTTTTGTTTTGTTTTCAAGGCATTAGCCTATAAATTGTACAGTCCTCAACTTGAACATTACACTTGCTGTAATTCAAATGTGGGGTTACATCAGAAAGTCTTTTTAAAGCAGTGATTTGAAGGTTAAATGTGGGCTTGACTGTACTGCTCCTACAGTTCTTCACCATCCTCTTTCTGAGGGGTTGTTTAGAGTCCTGCAGCTGGGAGGTGTGTATGTGAAAATCCGTGAGGTGGGGTGGAAAGCTGCTTCTCTCTTAGAATTTATTTTGTTGTAAAAGCTTTTTATACCAGAAGAAATCAGCTCGGAATTTTAACCTAGGATCAAAGCCTTACACCACTCATCATTTAGCAAATGTACGTTTGAGCAAAACATGTCTGTAAAAAAAACCAGCAGAATTTAGAGAAAGACTTGAGCGAAGAAGTAGGGAGAAAAAGAGTAGGGTTTTTTTTAATCCATTATCTGTACTTTTTGACAATATTTTATTCATTTTTTTAATGCTTCTGATCTTTTCAATTTTATTCTAATTAAGTTTGCGTTTAGAGTGTACCCATTACCTTGAAATTATATTTATCATGCTGTCAGGGTTTTATACTTTTGCTGTCTAGTAGAAGACATGGAAAACTACATCTTGAGTATATGGGTTGAAAATGAGGGCATTAATTTTGCCTTCCTCACAGATCAGTCTGTCATGTCATTTGAAAAAATCTGTTCTCAAAAGAGCTAGTCAGTCTGAGCAGTGTTCTAAAGCCTTGGGAGGGGAGAAGGGATTCCTGAAAGGGAAAAAGTAAGATATATTTTGCTGAGTGTGGTTCAGGAGGTTGGTTAACTTGAATCGGATTAAACATCAGAGCTCAGATGGTGTCAGTTTTGCTGGTGGGAGGCCGGTGGAAATTGACACTTTCTTCAGCTTCTAGGCATTATGCATGTGGGTAGTGTGGTTGCCATCTTCAAAAGAAATTCACAGAAAGATCCATAGATAGGAGGAAAAAAGGCTTCTCATTTCTCCTTACTGTCATGCAAGTGTTCAAATCAAATGGGTGGACAGCCCAGCTTTTACATTTAGAGGTGTATGTATACTCATGTCACATTGTATATAGCCAGAGGATGGACTGTGACTAGTGAGGTTTTGTTTTTCTTTGGTTTGCTCTGCTGACTCAAATCTTTTAACTGGCTTGATTGTGGAAAATGTATGATGGTAGCTTCTTAGCTGAGAGGTGATTTTATGGGGGATGTGGTCTGGATTAATTTTGCCTTTTGTCTCTGCCTTAGCTAATTGCCTTCATCTCCTTGTCTAGGCTGTGGAGAGCAACATGCTCACGGGGAAAAAAATTAACCTATTTAAGATTCATACCATAGAAAGAGCTCAATTGTGCTGTCAAAATTCTGGTAGAGGGAGTCTAAAGATACTGGGTTAGTCATGCACATTGTTGGTAGTTGTATGTTAGGAATAAGATTTGCCTGGATAGTCTTGCAGTTGAAGGCTCTGCTCTGGAACATGTTTCAATTTAGGACAGTGTCTCAGCATTTATTGTGTCAATGGAAAATTCAAAGAGACTTGAAAAGATATTTAACGTAGTTCTGTCTGTCATGGTCACCCAGATGGTTTTGTGATCTGGATTATGGTTTTCTTAGGTTCTCACACAAAATGCAGAGTAGGCAAAGAAGGAGTGTATGGCAAAGTGGTGAAATTTGCTTGCTGTCATGGAGCAGCTTCATCTCAGAGTCAGAAATGTTTAGAGTATATGACAACAAGTCCTCTGACTGAACAAACTTCTAGATTCATCTAACAAAGCATAAAGAAACAGGTTGGGCTAACTTTGATGTTCAGTATATTAGGTCATCTCTGAAAGTCTAAATATGACCTAACTGTAATTTTGTATCTGGGTCAGGCAGAGCTAGAGGAGTTCTTTTTTCATCTTAGTTTTATTACACTGAATGTAAAGAGGTCTTCAGTTAAATAAGGGAGGTCCAACATTTTGAGAAGAAAACCTGAGGGCCTCCCCCCTACTCCTCTTTTATAAGTAAAAGAACTCAGGCCAAAACCTTACTTCCTCTGCATTTTACTTGGAAATGAACATATCTGGTATGTTCATCTGAGTTTGAGCTGCTTTCTCCTGAGTGCTGTGAAAAGATGGTTATGCTGCTTATGCTAATCTATAGATTAGATGCATAATTTCCTGTATTTTGTCTCCAAACACAGAAAACAGACAGCTTTTGCTACTGTTAGACATAAGCCCAAACTGGAAACCTGCATTTGCAAGAAAGTCATGGGGACAGCAACAAGCTAAACGGATTTACAATGACGAAAGCATGTTGAAAACAGTGTACAACTGTAGTTTTAAAAACCTGACATTTGATTCCTGTTTTGTAAATCCCTGTCCTCAGTGGGGGTAATAAGATTTAAGAGATAGGAAGACATCTTGCTGGTAGATTCATAGTTGGGGTTTGGGCTAAAACCTCGTTTTCTCTTAGCTTGCCGTTCATCCCAGTCCCAAAAAATCTGACAAGAAAAAAGAGAAGTGTCAAAAAAAATTGACTGGGACTATGTTTGATGAAATTTTTTCTTTGCGCCTTTGTGATTTGTTGCATGATCTAAACCAAAGTTTAAATGCTAATGTTTGGCAAAGGTTGCTGATGGAAGTGGGTTGTCCTAATCCCTTGAATGTGGGAATGTTATAGAAGTACATGGGAGTGGAAAAGAACCCCTGCCAAGGTTAAACCCTCGTGTCAGGGTACAGAAGGTAGCAAACAGCTCTGTCTGAACAGCAGAATTGCTCAAGGACCTGAAGATTATCCACTTCTTTTTCTCTTTATCCCTTGACTTGAAACCAATGACTCTGTCTCCAATATAGTCCTACAGGCAGGAGAGGATGGGTAGTAGTAGGTTATTGCTTTTCCTGTTACCTTTTAAATTTGCCATTGTGCATTTGTAACCCTGCTGGGTTACACACAGTAGCTTTATCTTGGCAACTGCTTTGTTTGCTGTTAAGCAGATAACAAGCTGTGTAATCTATGCAATTGGCACTTGTAGGAGATTTTTAAAGTAGATTTGAAGTAGCTGCCAGAGGTCCCCCAGACAGCTTGTTCTTCTCTTCCCTGGTTGCAGCATTGAGAGGGGCAGGTGAGCACACCATTCCTCATTCCTCTCAGTATTGATTTCTGATGATGGCCAGGTGAAGGGCACCTGCAGGGATTTATTTTGATTGTTCACATGGGACAGTAATGTCAGTGCTCAAAGGAATGAAGTTTCTCATGGCTTCTTGCAACTGTCTTTTCCATTTAAAGAGAATTTTATGGTATATGAGTTGTAATATTAAATACGATTGGGAAAGCCAGTGATGGTAGTCACTGAAGAGCAGGGATTTTGGAGGGACTGACCCTGTAAAGGCTAAGTATTCAAGTGATAAAGCTCTTCTGTCTTGTATGTGCATGTTTGTCACCCAGTTTAGTGATTACAACTCAACAGTGGTGTAGAGAGGTTTTGGAAGACCACATTTTATTCTCTTGATAATTCCTAGAATGTAGGGCAGTAGGGAATACAGCTCTGTGAAATGGTTCAATACATCTTATTGTTCTCGCTGTAACTGACTGCAAGGATATGTTGAAACAGAGAATTAGAAATACTGACTGGCCACCTTCTTCTGGAGGCAGCAGTATCACACCTGAAACTATCATTACCTAATTTTAATTTCCAAGAACTTGCTTGTTGGTTTCTTATTTCAGAAATAATACTCCCCTAATTTTCTTCTTCTGTAGGTATATTCAAATTAAAGTGTCTCTCTCTTTGAATTGATTCCTCCCTCAGTCATGCTGAGTGTGCCCTGTATAGTTTGTCTTTTGATAGCAACCTTGGGTTTTTGGTCCCCTTGGAACAAGAGCATGGTAAAGAAAGTTTGTAGAGCCTCCATCCTTGGAGATGCTCAACACCCGGTTTTCCACACAGTCCTCAGAACTCTTTGCACCTGTGAGACTTTAAAGATATAAATGATAAATAAGGCAATATTAGTGAAAATTTTAGAGATTAAGGTTCAAAATTAGAGTAGCACAGGTTTCTGCTTTAGGTTAAGTTGTTTAGTCTCATTTATCAATTAATGCTTGTGCTGACTTTTCTGAAGTCACTTTATTTGGAATGACAGGAGACTGCAGCACAGGCTGCCGCCTCTTCTGGTTTTCTTTACTCCTTCTTGACTTCCTTGTGTCTTCCACTGCAGTCTCCCTTAGCTGATATTCCCCTCGCTACTGGACTGAAGTGACTGGTGGGTGTTGCTAGGGCTGTCTCAATCCATGTGCAAGCAAACAGGCATCACTGGGTCAGAAGCCTTATACTTTGAGTGAACAGAGAGAGAACTGTGCAGACACTGCACCTGTGACAGGCCAAGGTCTGGATACCGCGTGCTGCTCGTGTCCTTTGTACTGCACACTTGCAGTTCTCAGATTTCTTCTCCCTTCCTCCCAGTACTGAAGGAATGAAAATATTCTGCCTATGAAGATGCATTACCAGTGAAAGACTGCAAAAGTGTGATATGTGAAGAGATTTTTAATGATACCATGATAAGCATGTTTCAATGGGTTGAAAAGTCATTAAAATAAGTATTTTGGTAACCAACTGTTTTGTGCAGGCCTCTGAAATACTCCTGAGTATGACTCTGAAACACAATTTGTTAGATGAAGAAAGGGCACACAGAGGTGTAGGACCACTCCTGTCTTGTAATTAAGGAGGGGGGGGTGTCACTATAGGACACGCAATGAACACACGCACACTGCCAGGTCAGGGAGGAAGAAGAAGAAGGAAGTTTGTTACTTCAGTTTATATAGATTTTGGACAATGACCATGGATTGGAGGATGAGGTTGCCACCTCTCCAACCACACTGGTCAAACAAGAAGTCAATCAAGTTTCTCCTCCCCAAATTCTTTTGTTTACATGAAAATGCATGAGAAACTCCCATTACAAAAATGCAAGCTATCAGAAGGCTAAATGAACAGGGCGACAGGAGGGGAAAATGGAAAGATAAGTTACCTGTGTAAAGAAATTAGACCAAAACCAATGTACAGTTCAGAATTAGAAGAGGAAAAACAGTCTTCCTCAAAACCGTTATTTGAATTTCTAGTTGAGGTCTTGCACTGTCTCTCTTGCATTCTAGTACAAGCAGCAAAGTTCGTCAAAATCTGAAAAGGGAGATGAAACTGAAAAAGCACTAAGAAAATCATAGAAGGAAGAGATTTTTTTAGGAAATACTAAATTAACTAACTTGTACCTCACAGTGGTTGCTCATATTTGCCTGTACCTTCTATCCCACATGACCATTAGTTTCGTCTTTAAATATTTCAGGAAATCTCTGGTAATGAACGATGCTAAATGGCTACAATACAGGAAGATGGTATTATGAATAGAGATTAATTTCATGTTTCAATCTTCAAATCAGTTTCAAAGTAAGCTATAGTGAGTTGGACTCCAGCCCTCCTATGCTGGACTCTCATATTTTCTTCTGAAATGCTTGTATACTTTGAAGAGACAGCAAGAACAGTTGGGATTCTTCACTGTACAGGAGAACAATCTCTCCCTTGATTTCCCCCGCACCCCGCTGACTTATGCAGATACTTGACAGGGTATTTATTTACGTGCTCAAAATTTGCCTTTTCTTAGTTCATCTGAGACCTGTTTTTCTTCTAGCTTGGCTGCTATAGCATGTAATATGCACCTTCTGCTGTTGGACTTCAGGTAAATCTTTTACTACTCTGCAGATTGTCACTTCCCATATTATTTTTTATAATTAGAACCAGGTTTTAGTTTCTACCTGCTCTTTATTATGTTAAAAATTATCAGTTGCTAAAGCGAATGGGCAACAGAGGTAAATCCATTATTATTTTTAACTAGGGTATTGTATAAAACCAAGATATGCTGACTGGAATTTTTATTCCTGAATTCAGTGGCTGTCATTTTCATCTTCCATCTCTTAGGTCTTATGCATTAATCTAAGCTTTGGCCATGTACTTCAAGTTTATGAGAAATTCCTCCTTTATTAATCTTCAGTAACTGAATTGCAAGCCTTCCATTGTCTCCTTACTAGGCATAAGCTGCTAAGTTAGATTTCTTTGTAAGTGTAAGCACTCAACTGTTTCACTGATTTTTTCTCACTCCTTTTACCTAGTAACTTGCTTAAATGTGTGAAGTCTCACCAGGTCTGCATTCTGTATTTTGTTAACTCTTGTTAGCTCTTCAGAATAAATCCCTGTTGTTCAGCAGACATCAGGACAGGAGGCCTACCAGATTGTTAGTTTATCTTGCAGTGAAGCTGCTGTAGCAGGTTGACTTGAAATTTTATAAAATGGGATGTTAGCAAAAGCCAAAATGGGTGTTGTAAACATGGGAAAAGCTTTTTGTGTACTGAAATTACATTTAAACAAGCTTAGTCTAGTTTTCTAAGTAGCATGGTGCAGTACTTACCCTGAAGTTGGAGTTCCTTATTTTACATTCCCTTTGAGCTTAGTCCCTGATACTAGATCAAGCTGTCATTCTTAATGGACTCAAGAGCAATAAAATAAGGACAGAGTGTGATGTGTTGTAACAGTGTGAAACTGGAATCAGGTCTGTTACTGCAAGAGTCATCATAATGGCACATAGCTCATTCCTGCACACAGGCTGCATCATCTCAGGATAATGATCTCTGCAATGAGACTAAGTGTTTCTGAGAGAGACTGCCAAAAATGAAGAGTATGAGTAAGACAGTGGGGTGTTTTTCCCCTGCAGAAAAGCACTGTGTTCTGTAGCCCTAAATGTCAAATTAAACAGTAACTTTAAAGTATAAATAAATTTTGAAATAGGCAGTATCAACTGTGGAAAGCTGGAAACATTGTAATATCATACTGGAAAAAATGAGATTTCTACTCCCTGTTGTGTTGGCTGTATAAATGATTTGGAAGAGCAGGTGAACAGTGAGGTAATGAAGTACTAAGTTATTCAGGATAGTTAAAGGCCAGCTCTAAAGAATTGCACTCTTACAATCCTGCTTAACTAAGCTACAAAATTGTAAATGAAGTTTGATGTAGATAAATGTGAGTGTGCCTATGGGAATGGAAAGCACAAGAAAATTACGGTTCTACCATGCTAGGTTCTGACCTGGCTCTTGTCCCTTGTATTTCCAGGAGCATCTTCTCATGGGTCACTCTGGGAAGGCAGGGCCCTGATGCTCACTAGGCCTTAGTAGTTCCCAGCAAATGGAGTGTCAGGTGTCACTGGGGGAAAGATGAAGGACACGTCCCAAGATATTGCTCTACAGCAATGTGTGCTACGTCTCATGTGTTTGGAGCAGCTCTGGGTTACCAAACAGTAGAGTTAAACTATAAGACTGTTCTGAATACTGTGGTAAACCATGAGGAAAGTTTGTGAGAATTCAAAACATGAAACTGGGAGAAATCCATTGATAGCAAGTACAAAAAAATGTGCTTGCCATAGAAATTTCCGTAACTCCAGGTTTTTCTATTCTGTTTTTAAAAGTAGGAATTAATCCTAATCCACCAAAAAGCTTGGCTGTATTATGGTGATGATTCTTGTTTATATAAACATAGTGACATGTTAGATATTTGTTTTGAAATGTTAGAACACAAAACACCCCCTGCAAAAAAAAACAAACCCCAAACAAAGCTCATCCAAACCCCAGCTATTCTCATACCATGAGAGCTATAAAGTCCTGCAGGCTGACATGCAATTGCAAATATTTGTTCCTAAGAAGAAAAATATTCTAATTGATATTCCTTATATTAAAGGGGAAGAAGTAATTGAGAATTTTCTTGGTGGAGCCTGTTAGGGTGAATGTTGCCTGGCTCTGTGGCAAGCCTTGAAGGGCTGAGCTAATGCAAGCTACCAGATGTTGGGGTTATTTTCAATTCTGTAAATGAGTAAGCCTTTCCTTGGGCCCAAGCCTTCATGGAAAGGAATTAAGGGAAGGAAACAACCATTGATAGTAAAAAGGGAAAGACAGGCAATACAGTCTCCTCTTTGAATGATATCTGTGCATCATAGATAGAGTTAACTTTATAGATTTCCTCAGTATTTGTTTGGAAATAGTGTATTGTCTGTTACTGCTTTAGGATAGATTATTTGTTATTTCTCAATGTGGTTTTAATTTGTCCTTTTCTATTTTTAATTAATTGTACCAGCTATTATTCAGAGAAACATTCCTGTTCTGTCCTTGCCTCATAGATGCATTTATTCTGTGCTTGTGTTTTGCCATTAGGGTTTTTCAAATATGTGCTTCTGAACACTCAGAGGCCAAGACTGTCTTTCAAATACTGTATTTGAAATGTCATTTCTCCAGTAACCAGACAGAGTTAAAGGATGCAAATGGCAGACTTCATAGTGATGGAGAAAGAAAATGGAATGCGGTGTGATTGCTGGTTCATTTTGAATTCCAGATGAGAGGGTTTTAAGCTGTTTCCATTAACGTATGTCTATATGAGTATATATTTTGCTTTTTAACAGTCATTATTTTCTCTGTGGCAAGATTTTTGCAATAAATAAGCCTTTTTGCAATAATAAGCTTTTCAGTGTGCTTCTGTCTTGTATTTTGCTGGAAAAATGTAAGAAGTTTGTTCACCTAAGTGAGTTGTTAAGTATTTCATGCAATGCAGCTCTTCCACACCCATTGAAAAAGGATGCTTTATTCCTTGTTTACAGATGTGGTTCCTTGCACAGAGAAGCCCTTCTGTGCTAAAATGTCTATCAGTTACATATAACTGATTTTGAAGTTGCTGCATTTTGAAGTTTAAGCATTGTTGGAGTTATGATTTCACAATGTTCACCTCTTTATTGAGTCTGAAATTCCAAAGAGAAAAGCAAATTTGGAAGCAGTCCCATCTGCATCCCAAAAATTTCAGGGTGAAATTACCTCAGCTTCAGCTTGAGGTAAGAGGGATTGCTATGGAAGCTAAATCAATTTTTTTTTTACAGGGTCTCTGCCAAGGCCCTTCATTTGTAGAGGAAGGCATAATATGTTTTATCTATATTGTCTCAATATAAAAAAAAAATTGCAGTCCCTCATATGGAAAAGATGGATATGCAGTATTTTCTTTCCATTCTCTGGTACGTTGTGAACCTCAGAAAACCCATTCATCATCCCCTGCCTTGCATTTGCTGTGAGGAACAATGTTTTCTTCTTGCTTGCTGGATTAGCCCAAACAATTTAGGGGTTTTTTTTCCTCTTGAAAACATAGCTTCATACATAGGTTCTAGTCAGGAAACATTCTGGGATTCCATTTGGAGGGTTTTAAGCTTGGGGTGGATGGGGAATAGACAAACAAGTTAGCTTGCTTGACATCTGCTGCTAAAGTTGATATACATAAATGTGTCAAAATTATTTTGGCTGCCTGCAGAAGAGGGAATACCAAGATCATAAATTCAGTAGTGTTTAGTTTGTCCTGTCGGCCAGGGTAGCTGATTCATTTGATGGTTGCTGGTTAAGTTTGTGAATTTGGATTAATGGATTTCCTGTGTATCTGCCCCGACTATAAGCAGAGTAGATTCTGACAGTGATATCGCCAACATACAAAGTATAACCGTAGGACTAGAGTAATTTAAAAATCATTTTTTTGTAAGACTGAGATTCTAGTAAGTAGGTGGGGGGGTTTTTCCCCCAAAGGAGTTAAATCAGAAGCAATTAAGTTTAATTGTAAATCTTTAAATGTATTTATTTTATTTAAATGTATTTAATTTAAATATATTTAAATTAAAGAATTCATTCTTCTGCGTTTGCCATTACATATTCATTTAACATTTAAATATCTTTAAATTATTAGGGGAGGAATAGGGTTTTAAGATCTTTAGATAACAAAAAAAGACTGGATATCCATGTACTGTGTTTCTTTAATGTATCCAACTGAACACAACCATTAAATAGGCTTGAGTTTGAACTCAGTGGCCTTTAAAGTGTGATAACTGCCTTTATGCAGCTGAATCTCTTGGTTTTCAGATTTTCTCCACAGGCTTTCAATAAGATTAGATCTGTACCAGGTAACATCAGGGTAGGGGTCCTGAGATGATGCACATTTTGCCAAAGCAGATGTCTGATGGTATCTTAGGTAGAAAATAGTAAGAATGCAAGAGCCAAAAATTAATATTTCTAAAAAATAATGTGTTTATTTAACTTTGAAGGTTTAATTGGGACATGCTATACTGAACTAACATGAGGAAGGTTGAAAACTATAACATTGTGCATCTAGGGGAGCAGGGGAATAGATCTTTTACACCAACATTCCTCCTTTATGGATGACATTGCAATTAACCCAGCAATCTTTGGGGTTATTGTTACTCTAATCTTTAAACCAGGAGAAATGTGGAAGTTGTTCTGTGACAACATGATTGACAGTGAAAAAACTTGAGAAACTGGGATTAGAGCTTTCTGATTTGATTGTGTCTGGATAAGGCATGGATTCTTTGGTGCTTTGGGAAATTCCCAGTGGCAGTTTTGGACTTTGTTAATACACGTTCAAGGAATTAAGCACAAAGGATTTTGTTTCTCATGTGATAAATCCTACTTAGTAAACATTAGTATCTTTATGCTCTTAATGTTAAGATAATATTAATATTAGAAAAGCCTTTGTGTCATACAAATATAATATATTATACATTTGTACTTGCTTTTCACTTACATGCAGGATTTTCTACTCTTTATCAAGTTGCAAAGCAATTTGAGACTGCTTGATTCTGAAGAAAATAATTCAGTTGAAGTGCACTTAATTTAATCTCCTCTGTTTCACTGAGTATTTGATAAAAGATAATTGAAAATCCTTCAACTTGTGCTCAGAAAGTTGTAGTTAAATCAGACTTTGGTTTGCTCTTTTTTCCTGCACCCTCTTAAAGGTCAGTGGATCTTATTTGTAGTGTGAATTATGCTGGAAAGCAAGCCATTTACGGACTCACTTTAGAATTGATGGTGCACTCAGTTAAATGTGCATCTAAAATGTATTTGTTACATTAATCTGTGTCTTACACTGAATTGGTAATACAAGGAAGGTATTGCTGGCTGCCAGGTGGTTAAAGTTGATTCAGTATCTGATGAATTCTAGATTTTCTTAACAAGTGTCTTTTAATTCATTTGTAAAAGTAGCTCAGAGAGGTTGGGAGGAACGTGGAAGGTTGGGATTGGTTTTGCTGCGAATTCAATAGATAGTAGTTTGCTGGAAGGCAAACTGGTGCTGGCTCTGACTTAACAGTTATCATCCCAGTCATTACCATCATCTTGGCAGTAGAAAGAGTGAAAAAGGTAACTCTTGTCTTACTTGCATGCTCACAGTTTTTGTTTTGTTTTGCTTTGTTTTTCCTCAGGGCTTCTTTAGTGACTCTAATTCAGTGTAGGATGTTCTGTGTTTTTTTCCCCGGAAGACAACACTAGAAATATTAACCTACCTTCAACAGAGTAAATTTCTTCCCTTTTGTTCACAGCTATTTTTGTTAGGAAGTAGTCTCATCTTATCTAACAAAATGGTGATAATTTTATTAAAGACTATTCTTTAAAGCTATTCAGGAATACAAAATGTCTCTCAAAAAAGGAAGATTAGATATGGTTTGAACAGAACAGTCAGAGATTAATGAAGTTTGAAAGAGCTAGATAGGGGAAAGAAAAAACATTTAAGCAAATAATGACTGTAATTAAATCTATAATTTTTTAGTTTAAATGAAATATAATTTTTTGCCAGTTGAGGTGAAACATATTCTTCCCCACGTAGGAAAAAAACCCCAAAACAGCAACAACAGCAAACCCAGTGCACCAACAACTTTTTTTTTTTTTTTTCTGTGAAAAACAGATTAGGTGGCCACCAGTGGGTGGAATGTATGGAACTAGCTGCACTTGGATTGCTAGCTGGATTTTGGAGAGTAATGGCTACACATACCACACACACAACCCCCCAGGTCACAGCAGTTTATTGTATTGTAATAAAAAGATGTACATCAGATTTCGGTGTTCAGAAGATACATGGTGACACGTTTTCAAAACCAAATTAGATGAAAATGACTTAGGCTTTTGCAATTCCCATTGAGATTTTCTGTGTTAGGTGACAGGAATCACTCCTGCTAAATAAGTCTAACGCAATCCACTATAAGTATTGTAAAAATACCACTTCCTTTTATAGTAATTTTGATGTTTCAGTATACAGGGAAGGGAGGAAGCACAGTAAGAGAGGTAGATTTTGCAGTCTTTTTACATGAATATTACTAGAAAAGTGTGAAGTGAATAGTTGCTCTGTATTAGAACGGGAACCCAGTTAACGTGCTGGGGACATTTTGGTCTCAAATAGTCTTTTTTTTTTGTTCTGACTTTTACTGCACGGTCTGCAAGGAGCTGGTTTGAACAAGTATAGAAAAATGGTTTTGTTTATCTGGTCATAACAGGCTTAGGGAAAAAACCAAAATTTTTTTCATTGCAGAGGTGATTATTGATCTCTGTTGACTAATTATAAATGTATTTATCCTTAAGCTATTTTCTTTTTATACTGGAATACTTTATCTTTTTTGTGGTGTTCATACAATAGATTAATAATGCTACACTTCAGCTGCATTTACAAGGAAGTACTGTAGGCCATTCTGGAAAGCTGCAGTTAAGTCAGGAAAAACAGACATTTCACTTTGCTTAGTATCTGTTTTATCAGAAGTATTAAAAAAGCTATAAAAAAGTGTGGAAGCCAGTTTAAATATTGTTTCAGCTCTCCAGTGGTATTCCTGGGGAACAGTTAGCAGAATGGGAGGGCTGGGAACTGCTACCATCTCACTAATTTGTTCTGTGCTGGAAAAATTATTAAAACACTAGATTATTAAGTTGGAAACAAAGGCATTTTGTACATTTCTTTATTGTGTTTTGAAGATCTTCATAACAGGACAGACGTTCTATACCTGATAAACAATTAGTCCTTAGAGCAGAGAGGAGACACGCATCTGTCCCTCAGTGGGCCCTTACCTGCAAAGTCTGCCTGGGTTTAATTGGTTTGTAAGCACTTTTTTTCTGGAACAGGGAGGGATTTTGCAAGACCCATCTCCCTCAAGTTCTCTGGTGATAAAAGATAGCATTTTAGTACTTCTAGCGCAGAGCTGCCCACTGGCTGCCCATAAAACATGAGAGACTCCTGTACTCTCCTCTCAGAGCAGTATTGCTTTGGGAAATAATGGCTTTGCTGGAGATAAATATGTGAGCAGGGGCAAGGCTACTGTAGTGCTTTGGGTCCAGGTGAATATAGCCTGTACTGAGGAAATTCTTCTGGTATATGTAGGAGAAGGGAATATAGGTGACCTCACCCCTGATAAGTAACAGCAGTGTTAATTACCCAATACAGCCTCATCCATGATGAGTAACAGCTATATCCAGTAAGGGTGAGTGAGATAAAAGAGAGGGTTAGCTGGTGAGGGCCTGATCATCATGGAGGAGGAGCACTGAGGAGCCTGAGGGAGAGGATCCTGGGGAGGGAGAATGACTGCTGCAAGGTTGGTCTGGATCTGCAGTTGGAGCCTGTTGCTGGAACCTGCAGTCACAGTCTAGCTGGGTAAAAGCCTGCATTCAGAGTCTGCAAACCAATACCTGCAGTCACAGTTTAGCAGGAAATAACCAGCAGTCAGAGGCTGCAAGGGAAACCTACAGTAGGAGCTTGCTGCAGCCAGAGTCAGTGAATGGCTGGAGTTAAGATGACTAAGCCATGAAGAGGAATAAACCAGGACCCTTTTAATGCTGTGTTTACAAGGAGTCTGTGCCTTGGCTCACTTTTACCCTCTAATAAGAGGGCTGCTGCAGCAGTATATGCTTTGGGTATAGTACGTTATATAGGAAGGTTCTGAGGATACAAATTGCCTGGGGTCCTCATAGCCCTGAAATGCATTTCTGTTTAACTGTTCCCTCAAAAATGTCTCACATGGAATAGGTGTTTCTGGTGGTTATATGCTTTTGGGGGTTTGTGCTTGTATGTGTATTGATCCAAGAGTTAGTATAGCTTAGAAGCTTTACAGCCATTCGGTGTGTTTGCTAAATGTGATTCTTGAGGCTTTTGGGAGCTTGTGGGTTAGTGTCCATTATCTTTCAAATTCAAATGGAATTTTGTGTGAAGTGGTGAGACTTTGAGGACACATACCCAAACTTCTAAAAAGCTAGTTTAATTTCTTAGGACAGCACTGTCAGAAGTGACCAAGTGTTCACATCAGTGCAGTGTAATGTTCTTCAGCAAACCTGAAGAAGCATTTTAACTTTTTCAGCTGTATGTGATGTGGATTTTTTTGGGTGAGAAGGAAATACAAGTCAGTATATCCTTTGATACTTCTTTCTAGTTCTGTATAGCTTTAATAGATAAAGTTTGTAATCTATAGAGTTTTTCACTTGTGTGCATGCAAACACAGGCTGGTGAGTATTTAAGTTCATTTCAATTTCTGTAACCATAATTCACTCCTTTATTTTTAAATATGTAAGAGTATGTAACAAGGGCGTCAGTCAGAACCATGGTCTGTATTATTTCCTTGATAGAGTATCTATTAAATACAAAACATATCAGAGAGCTTTGTTTAGAAGAATTGTGTGTAGTAAGTGTTATAAATAGTCCATGTCTGTGTGCTGTCTCTGTCCTCCATACAAGTACTAATGCTTTTGCTGCAAATGGTGCAGGGTAACAATTTAGAAATCACTTCAGGAAGTGTAATCACTGTAATTTTTGCAATTATTTTTAATGGTGTGGAGCTGAATGTATTTGAAAAAATGCTCCACAAAACCTCTTGATATAGGAAATTTGTAAGGCACATGGCTCAGTTTGGGCTACTTCTGCAGAATGTAAAGGCTCTTCCTTTTGTTACACTGCTCCCCAGAGTAACTGTTGCCTTGGTCACAGCATATGCAGAGAAGCGGTACTGGCTGTGCAAATCGCCACGTACCTTTCAGGTCACTAAGGCATGGATTTTGACTCTGCCTTCCACAAGTTGAGCCTACAACCCAATGAGGCCCTGCCAGGGGTTTTGAATGTATGCTGCATTAGAAATTTACCTTTAAAACAGAATGCAAGAAGAGACTTGCAGTTCCAAACTGCTAAATACTCCTAAATTTTGAATGCCTTGTGAATTATCCATTTTTACATTGGTGTGGTTACTCCATTTGATTTTGGAGGTCAGCAGTACACCAGAGGTCTTGGAGATGATTTTGTGTAGAAGTCTGTGAGAAGTAATTTTATTGATTGTTTCCCTAGGAAACATTCAAACCGTTACACAAAACTGCAGAAGAGTTCAGCAAACAGGAGAAGGTATTGTGTGTGTGGATACAGATCTGTTTTGTGCAGTGTTGTGCACCTGAAATATTTTTTGTTTCCCACTGCTTGTTTAGGCTGTAAAGTGTTCTTTTCCCTGAGTGTCTCTGACTTTTGCTGCAGCCTCTCTTGCAATAGTGGAAGATCTGAATAAAGCAAGAACCAGTGAATTCTCTGTTCTCATACCCCATCATTTGTTTAATGAAATGGATCTTTTATCTGCAGGTCTTTATTAAATACTTAGTGCAAGCCCATTGCTCAGCATGAGAAGTAACCACGCTCTTGGAAAGATGTTGCTTTGATTTGCAAGTAGCAGGAACTAGACCTTTGAATCTATTTGAAGGAAACAACCCTGTGTTCCACTTAAGTCAAAACTGTTTTCCTTGGGTCGGGGTGATGCACTGAGATGAGGTAATGCATCAAACAGAACAGATCAGTGCAGCACTCTCTGAGTGAGAAAAGCCAAGCAGCACATCATGGATTGTAGATACCGAATGGCTTTTTGGTGCTAGGTTGTGATTATGGCATGTTTCTCCAGGTCCTGCTTTCCTTCATTATAATAATATATAATAATGTGGCAGATCAGCTGGAACCCAGGGCAGCCAGAGAGATGTCCTGGGTTCTGACAATCAGCTATATTACTTAGATCAGTAATATCGATATAGTGATATATCACACAGGCAAAATCCTGTTTCTTGCTAAGATAATTTAATGAAAATATTCTGATGAACCGTACAGGAAAGCTCATCTCTTGATAATACATTGAGTGAATGGACTTGAGAGATTAAGAACCAGTGAAATGTGTAGGCTGTGTCTTGTCATTTGCAATCCATTGTGAATGGACCTGTTTATATATTTCCATGATAAATATCATCTGAGGCATCTCCTGGCTAATGGTCATTACTTTCATGTATAAGCAGAAATCTGAGAAATTTGAGTTATTTTCTAGAGCACTTGAATCCTGTTTTCTGCTTTTGCTTTTTATGGTTCCTTATGTGAAAAGTATCTTAATTTTATTTGTTCAAACTTTCATTATTAATACTAACCTCTGTTGATATCAACATGCCATGTTGCAGCAAAAACTTGCACAGTTGTCTCTCTGTTGTTCTCCCCCTGCCCTTAATCTTGTAGCCATTCCTTCATCTCAGACTAGATAAAAAAAACTTGGGTTCAGGGAGGAGCAGAAGTTATTACCTCTGGGAAGGTGCACTAGTACTCTATTACTTCTTCTAGGAGGAAAAGAGAGTGTCCTCAGCTTCTCTCAAAAAGTTAACTGCTTAGTGTAAAAAAAGAATCTGGACTCCTTAGGACCAGAGAAAATTTATTCATGCAGTAGGGAAATGTTGCCATAAAAATTCCTGACCTTGCAACAGATGCGAGGTCATTTTTGCATCTAGGGAACCAGTGAATGTCAAATGTGGAAGTGGCCTTCGTAGCCAGAGACACGAGTTTAGTTTCCCCAGTGCCTGCATCTGCCTGCTGCAGTATCACATTTCCTTTCTTGCTGTCTGAACCAGGGATTTTGAGTCATCTGTGGAAAAATATTTTGGTCTTGGTCAAGGTAGGGGAAGATGGTATTTTGAGCTGAGGTCTCTCAGCCAGCACTTCACTGGATAAGTGGCTGATTGAAATCTCTTTTGATCTTGGTTTGTAATAATAGTGACCTGTTCTGCATTAAAGGATTTGAGACCCGAGATGTGGCTGAGAGTGCCTGGTGCCACCTGGCCATTGGTGAATGAGAGGCTCTTGTTTTCCTGGGCTCTCTCTGGTAACTGTGCTCCTTTGATGACTGTTTTTGGCAGGGGGAAGTGTGCTGGGAGTCCTGTTGTGCTGTGCTGGTCTTCATAGAGGCATCACACAGACCCACCATGACCAACACACGATGGTGCATGACAGAACTGAGCACCCCAGTGCTGAGCTGCTTCTCTGTGTTCTGTATGTTTAGTCACTGGCAAAAAAATTAATTGCTTTTATACAACAGATCTGGGAATAAAGCACAGGTGTCTGATTCTCCTACTACTTCATTAAGCTGCTTTTTTTAAAACTCCAATGTTCTGCTTAAGAACAGGATGTTTCAGAGAGTATGAGCAAAATGGTAAATTTAGACAGATATATTTTTATCTAACATTTATTAAGCAGCAATTGAGATTTGAGGGGAGATATGGTTTACAAAAGATATAAAAGCATCTATTACAAATAAAAGGAGGCTTTGGGTTAAATATCCTTTTAAATACTGGACTAGAAGCTTTTACTGAGAGCTTTGAAACTATTGCTGCCACATGTACCCAGAAAAAAAACAAACAGAAAAGCAGTTTTAAAAAAGAAGTGCTTATCAAACTACATAATGTTCCAGTCAACAAAAACTTGCCTTTTTAAAAAGTTTTTTTCCCCTCACAAATTCTGGTTGTGTCACTTTTAAAATAAAAACAACTTTTTACAGAAGTCCAGGTTAGTTGATGGAAATAAATGTGCCTTGATGATGAGTCCAAGGCAGAAGTTCCATGCAGATGTTCCGTGATACAAGTGCTGTTAGAGGCAAGCCATGAAAACCCAACAAAAATACCAAGGCTGATTCACAGCCACACTGCTTGAGAATTAATGTCAGTGTCACTGGGTTTGGTAAGTTTTATTTAGACATCATAAGCAGGCTGAACCCAGTTTCAAAGCTCAGTGTGATCTGTTAATGCTGGATTAGAAAGGACATTAGTTTAATGGCATTACAGCATTGCACAGTGGTGAATGTGGTCCATAATCTTTAGTGTTGATCTGTGTGAACTCTAGTAACATCACAGGAAAATTAGTCCTTTGAGCGTGTTGGAAGAAGACCAACTAATATATGAAACTGTTCATAAGTCTCATCGAAGAGTTTCAATTCTTTTCATCAGGAGAGAAAGGCACCATTGCTTACAGGTCCCATGGATGCCTTACTTTGCCTTCTGCTCGTGCCCCTTCTGTAAGTGAAGGGTTGAATTCCCCTAATAAATGTTCTACTTTGTTTGGACTGGTAAGCAGTATCTCTGATATCAGGCAAGAAGAAACAAATTGTACTAAGCATTTGCTGGGTTCCAGGAGAAACCAGCCATTTCAACTCATGAGTATAGTGAAGACTGAGGTCAGGATTTTGTTTGTTTAAAATAGGACGCCGTGTAACATGAAGTGTGTGTCCCTAAATCCTAATGCAGACAAAGCCAAACCATGCTATGAGGACTAGTTGGTATCTAGACATTAAACTGCATAGGAAAAAAAATAAAAAATACTAGCACTTCATTAAGTTGCTGTTTTTCCAGGTATATGGCCGGACCCCTAAATAAGAAGGGGCTGGTATTGAATCAGTAATACATGTAGCCTAGTACGAATTATTTTTATTATATAATCAGGTGTAGATTTTTTTTATGCTGTGTGTTTCCTGTCTATTGATTATGGCTGAACAAGAAGAATTCTTTTTTAATGGAATTCTGAAATTATATTTTTCACACTAGTATGTGCAGAGCTTGGCCAGTTCCTTGTACACCATAAACCAGTGTGAGTCAGTATAGATTGACTCATCCAGAAGTATGCTGATTTAAAAGTTCTGTCAAAGGCTAGAATTCTACTATAACAAGCTAAGCTCTTTGGGATTAAAAAAAAATCCCAAAATTCAAACAAAACCTGAAACAAAACACCCACACATCAACTGCTGTTTCCAACTTCTTGAGGTTAATTTGGCTCCAACTACACTTGGTTCTTACACATACTTATATTTGTAAGGCTTATTCCTTACCCTTGTCTGACTGATTTATGCGGTGCTGGTGTATATCTGCTACTTACTGCATGCCTCATGATCAGCAAAATAATAAATCAGGTTAACATTTGCAGGTCAGCATGTCTTTCTGATTTAGTTCACAGGGCATAGTTCAGGCATTACCACTTAAAATATTTTTCACATCCTGATATTTATTGGCTTAGGTAAGGTGTTTGAGTTTGTTGCCCCAAAACTTTGTTTTAAAAAAAAAATCAAATAAAACTTATGTGATTCAGAAATGCTATTTGCAAGCCCTTTGGTCAGCATTCAACAGCTTGGAACCTGGAAGAGACAGGCAGTAAACTACCTTGGTCTGTTAGCATCCCTACCCCCTCGTCTTTGTCCTTTGTCCTTAGGCTGTGCATTCTTTGGGGAAGTTATCAATTGCTAGCTGCAAAATAGCCCTAAATTTGAAATGGGAGATGGATTTTTCAAACTATTACTTAGTACTGATAGCAGGAATTTTCATTTCTTCTGCCCAGTGAACTTTCTTGTAGCAGCAAGAGATGTGCTGGTGTTTCTTGTTCCAGGAATCAACCTCTGCAGGCTGACATTTAAGCAGAGCAATTTCTGTAATGTGGCATTTAAGGAGTGTTAGGAAACAGAGCATCTCCAAATAAAGGCTGCCTTACTTGCACTTACCTCTCCTTCTAGGAGTTCAAAGACAGGCTGGATGGGGCTCTGAGCAGCCTGGTCTAGTGGAAGCTGTCCCTGCCCATAGCAGAGGGGTTGGAACTTAATATTGTTTAAGGTCCTTTCCGACCCAAACTATTCTATGAGTTTGACTTGTTTTAACAAATTTGTCTGACAAGTGCCAGATTATGGTTAATTTTTGGAAGCTAAATCTTGGTTATATTTAAACGTTGCCCTGATAGAACAGCTTTGAAAAGGAAATGGTGTTTGCTTCCCTGCCCTTTTGCATGTGACTAGAAACTTTGAGTTAGTCCTCAAAGCTAGGCTGATTTCTAACCAAATTTGGTAATGGTACCTCATTATGCTCTGAAGGTTGGAGAGGGAATTCGCTTTGTAGGTGAGGAATTATTTACAGTCCCTCTTTTAGCTACCTTTGCCATGTAAGAGACTGAAGTTTGGTAGTGTCAACTGACTAAAGTTGAACCAAAAAATCAGAAGAAAATGGTGCCATAAATTTATGGCAGGATTAATACCTGAAGGTTTTCCAGGTCCTAGAATTGATTATTTGGGTTTTTTTTCCCTGTAGATTGAAATAACATCATGTGCGATCACTTCCTAATTCCTTCCAATTAGGAACAATAGTGAAGCTTTACCATAGAAAAGAAATTAGCCTTCACTCAAGTATTTTGGGGTATGGAGGACTGTGCCTGATTCCTTATCTAAGTCTTGGAAGACCTTTGGTATTTTCCATTGTTACAGGGTTCTTTTTCCCCTGACTGTTTTCTCCAAATGAATTGTTCCCCTAAAGGAATTTAAACTCTGGGTAATTATTGTTCTCTGTTCCAAAAGCTAATAAAAACAAAGCTCAACAGTATTCAGTTCGAGGCCTATGGAAAAACTTGGGTGTAACAAAGTAGAAAAACAAACTTTTCTGATGAGGCCAGGAAGCTACGATCACATTTTCCAGTTTTTACTGTATGTGTTGGTCCTAACTGGGAATGTTTCCTGTTGAACTGAATTTTTCCTCTCTACTTTATATTGTAGTCGATTTTTTTTATCCATGAGCTGTGGACAGGAGTAGATCGTAAATGTCAAAGATACTCGCATATGATCTCAAACACAAGGAGTACTCTTTTGTAATATTATATAGGGATGTGTGTTGTTTGTGCTCTTTAAGACTGATAGGATTTGTTTGTTTGTCCCAGTAGCTGGCCAAAAGATACTCTGGGAATGCTGCCAGTGTATAATCACACACACTACAATTTGATATTTCATACAGACCCATTCCTTTGAATTAGGAGGCTTTTCTTTCGTACAGTTTTTTTAAAGTGTTCCTCCTTCCCTTCCTCTTTCCAGCCTGTACCTCCTCCTGGGTTCTCAGGGTTCTGATGTGTCTGTTGCCTGTAAATGTTCTGGAAAAGTTGTGATGTCATTTTTTCTCTGACTTTTTCTGGACAACTGAACACCATTTTAATTGCTAATTGCTTGATCATGGTTGAAAATTAGAGTTAGATTTGGCTTGCTACAGAAATTTACATTTATCTGTGTTGCTGATATCAATGCTACAATTTATTACAAAAGTTTTCAGGGTGGTTGAGATGGGTACATGTCAACCAATTCATCAGTCAAGAGTCAAACCACCAAGGGAATCTTGTGTGTTTATCCAGACCTTGGTGGTTTTTATAACTATTCTTCATTTGAGACCAGAGTAAGAATAATGGGCCAATGTTCTAACCTCTTGGAAGAACCTTTTTGTGTAAATTGTTTTTTAGGGTTTTAAAGCTTCCTGTGGTGAATATAAAGAAAATCAAATTCTAAAGTAGTGGGTGTTGTTTTTAATGGATATTTTTGAAGTGACTAAAGGTGACACAACTACTTACAGTGGTTCTTTCCAAGTACAATTTGATCAAAGTTTATGAGGAGATTGGTTATGCTCTTTTAAAGAGTTGAAGAAAAGCGTTGGTGTATACCTTTTATTAGGTACTCTGTATTCTGGAGGAGGGCAGTTATGCCATGAAAAGGCCATGGCGATTCCCAAGTGATGGGAAGTGGTAGCCTTTCATCCCGTAAGAACAGACACCTGGCATCCAGCCAGGGGCAACCCATCATATTTCAGCTTGGCGATTAGACAGAAATGACAGGATTTCTTCCCCGTTCAGTGGTTCCAGGTTAATGGTGACTTATTTTGCTTCCTCTCTGCTGTACCACTTGTGTGTTTGCTAAAAGATCCCTGTATGTTCATTAAAATGGCAGAGGCAGTTGAGAGGGGATCATCCTATCAAAAACTTTTCCGTATGGTTGAGATGTACCGGTATAGCTTGTGGCACAATGTGAAAGTAAGTCCCAGCTCCACAGCTGGTCAGAGGCAGCCCTCTCCTGTGAAGTAACAAGGTGCACAGGGGTAAGACTTCATCCTTCCCTTTTAAGTTTGGGGCTCAAATCCTGTGAAGGTATTTTGCTTCCTAAGGTATCATGGTGCATGAGGATTGGTTGTAGCGTGCAGGAATGGGTTGTCTTAGAGTCGGACATTTCACTGGCGGAGCGAAGGGGGAGTGAAGCCTACCGATTAGGCAGCCACAGCCTTGGTGCCTGGAAATAACATGGCAATATGTTGGGATCAGTACATGGTTGACACAGCCCTTCCTTTTACAAACACTGTCCTATCACAGCTTCTGCCCAAAGTTAGGCGTGCTTCTCTGAGGCAATTCTGTCTTTGCTGTTCTGTTCCCCAGTTATGACTGAAGTGTCAGAATATATTAAAAATAGTCATTGGAACTGGGCTATTTGATGAAGCGTGTTTGGTTAGTTTTAAAAATGTTTATAGTTTGAGCTTTTGTACATCAAAAAATAATGCTAGCATGGCTCATCTCAGTCTTGTGAGAAGCAGTTTCCTTGCCAACCTGTAGTACCTTCTGTTTTTTCTAGGCCACAGGTGTTATTGCCTCATGTCAAGTGGCCTGTTTTCCATGTTGTTAGCTGAGATATCTGTGAAAGGAACTCTTTCTCTTATCTCTCTAAATTTGGTATATGTAGGCTTTGTTGAGGTATGACTCTTGTCTGCTCCCAATTCGGGTCACATCCAGGTGCTGTTACTCAAAGGTATCTTCATGCAACATTGTTTTTGATGGACTATCTCTTTATGCAGCATGGACTGGCTTGCCCAGTGAACACTTCAGCTTTCTGCGAAGCGAAGTGCCTTGCTCATGAATGATGTTAATTTAATTATGTCTTTTAGCAAATACGGTAGTGAGCACTTCTGATTACACTGCAAGAACTTGTTGGCAATGAAGAGTAACTCATGCTAAATTTCTATAGGAATCCTCATAGCTGCTTCTTATTTTACACCATAGATTTATTTTCCAGATTCTAATTTTCAACACTTTCACCATCTGGTGAGCAGATTTAGTAAAAAAAGTCCTCAAATACGTCATGTCTTAAAATAGCAGGTGAAAGCTTGATCTTTTAGAGAGAGATTGCCAATTCCAGTGCCTACTCTAATGACAGTAACTAATGTAAAATAAAACCTGATAGTTTTTGTTAGATAACATCAGAACATGTGTTCCACTTTTAGCTTCACTGAGATGATTTTGGTTTAGCTCTTTTGCTGTCATATAAATAGTTGGATTTTTTTATCAGGTGTAGACATGTTTTCCTGCCAAGTACACAAAAAGCTAATAAGAAGTTTCACATGTTATGAATGCTGTAGTACAAAATTTTGTAGTGAAAAGAAATTTTGTCTTCAGAATAACTCACTCTTCTGTATGGTACTCCTAAAAAAATACCTGCTAAGGAAGCAATGTGCAGGTTAAAAGAGACTGCAGTGATTCAGTGTGTTTGAATGGTTGAATCATCTCCAGAAAACTTGTGTATGGAGATGAAAGCACTATCCATGTGGTGCCTGAGGAAATCTGTCAAGAGAGGATGTTTTTGTCACGTGAGAGCTCCATATCTTGTATGGCTGAGCATCTTTGGCAGTGCTTTTTCCTTTTTCCACTACTTTGGTGAGCCCTGCACTGCCTGGGGGGGGTTTCACTATATTCCCCTTTAGCAGCTGTGGAGGGTGGTGAATCATCTTATTATTTCAGTCTGTCACCTGATTTAAGCAGAGTTCTTGAAAAAAAAATCATCATTCTTTCCCTTAGGTTCATAGAAACCAGGTAAGCCAGAAGTTTATAGGCAACTCTACAGGAATTAGGTAATGTTAAACTGATGTCTTCAGGTTGAAAAATTGATCTTTGGCTGCTTCTATGTTGCCACATAGGTTTTGTCAGACCCAGTGTGGTACAGAAATGCAGAACTCAGATTAAATAGGAAAAACTCCAGTATGGGTGTTATTGGTCAGCAGGAATGCTCAAGATTATATGTTCAAACACATTATAAAATGGGTATAGATTTTCAAAGTCAGACTGTAAAACCTGTTAGTTAACTATTAAAAATATTCCTGTCATTAAAAAATACAGTTTTGTTCGAGTTTCTGAGATGATTATCATAGTTTTAGGAAACTTTTATGCATACTGAGTCTGATGGTTATGAAGAAGCAGATGTAAAAAACCCAAAGCTGCAGAGTGACCTTTTAATTTTTTTTTGCACCTGTGGTATAAGTGTCAATGTGTTTAATAGCTTGTGCTCTAGGCACTGCTGTAGTGCAAATGTTTCTCAAAATGGAGAATTGCAAATTGCCGTCAGACAAATGCAGTGCATTGTGTTATTGCGATGTTAGCAGTTATTGGTGTGTTTTCCTTCCAAGTAAAAAGGCAAACATTTATTTGTCATAAAAGTATGGTGTGCTATAAACATAGTTATGTACAGCCATACAGCTTAAGTTATATAAAATTGTAGGACAAGCATTATAGGGGGAGATAATTTGGGAACTTGAATATTGATGAGAGTTTTTCTTATGGGCAGCCTCCTCTGAGAATATTAATTTAGTGTACAGCCTCATTTTAAAATGAATAATATATAAACAAAATAATGCTTGCTTTGCCACATGCTGTATTTTATTTATACATGCACACATGGTCCACTCTAATTAAGCAGAGCTCTTTATGGTTTATTTATTTGTTCCAGAGCGGCTGCTTAATATTTGAGAGAAACAGTAATGATGTTTGACCTTTGCAGTGGCTGTGTTAACGATGAGATGGGTTTTGCAGAAGCCTGCAAGAACAGTAAAAGAACAGGTTGATCTTTTCCTCCATTTGCTGGAACATGCTCAAGAGACCTGAAAGCACAAGTGGAAAAATCCCCACTAGTAAGTGGTTAAAGAGTATTTTCTTGTGTTTTCAGATCTCCGGAGAATGTTACTGGCAGGCTGAGGTCAAGTGTTTAAAACTTAGTTTCTTTGTATTTGGTTATGTATGTAACCACCAGGGTAGTATTTCACTTGGTGAATAGTTTGTTTTTTATGCCAATATAAATAAAGTAATGGAAATGAGATGGACACCAGTGCAGGTTTTAAGTTTTACAGAGTATGATTAGACATGCATGAGTCTTGGGTGGTGGTCTTGTAGTGAGATTTGTTACTAAACTTCTAAAAATACGTCTTATATGTAAATGCATGTTTTATTGCCTCCCCCTCCTTTATATGGCCTTTGCTTAGTACAGATTTGTGTCTGTTTTTACAAAAACATCACCTGGGTCTGTGCCGTGGCGAGGAGCTCAATGCTGGCATTTCAGTCACCCACTCCTTCCTCTTCCTGCCATTCCCTGGTGACCTCCTCTCCCAGTTCCGTGCTTTGCCTTGTGTATCCTGTGTGCACAGTTGGTGTCTGATGAGATTCCAGGGCTTATTTCTGATAATAGTCAAGTTTATTGCATTTGTTGTTATTTACTTATATATCCTAATACCATAGGTTTCAAAAAGCAGAAAAAGAAAAAAATGAATGGAGAAACAGATACCTGTGTATTCAGATGGTAACATTGCTCTCTATAAAGCAATGGAAGTTAAAAGTTTGTTGTATTTATAAAAGGATTTTGGTTGATACAGGCATTTGTGGGTGTTATTAGTAAAAATTATGTTTAACTGACTTCTGCATGAACGTGCCTATTTCTTACATTTTTCTTCTGTGGAAGCTCTGTGTATGTGTACATTCAAAGTTAATATTCTCATAATGGAAGATGCAATTTGTGGTCTATTCAGTCACTCATGTTTTTGCTAATTAATCATGAATCATCTATTGGAACAGTATCTTTTTTTCTTTAATTAGGTGTGGGTACATCTTTGTTAGAGCTCTGCCTGCAGAACTCTCACAGTGCTGTAGCATATGTCATTTTTTTCTGTATCAGTAGGTTTTATGTCATAGCTTTTGTTTGCTATTGTCATTGCATCTGTGTTTTGCTCTGTCTTTACGAATGTAAAAATCTCCTTTCAGCATACAAGCATATTATGGTAGTTACCTCAAAGTACTGATGCACTGCACAGGTCTGTGCATTATCATGCCTTTGAGGGGGAACAGTGGCCATTGTCTTGCTAAGGAATGCAAGTTAATGGCACATGCTTCTTCCAGCCAAAGTGATTGCTGATATCTACCAACTTTTACCTTTCCTCCTTTCTCCATGTTGGAAATGCAGGGTCATTAGGACTAGGTAGCCTTCCAGGTTTTGGGGGTTTTTTTTGTAAAAAGAGGATGGAGGCTTGGAGAACTGCTGAGCTATCACTCAGCTTCTGTTTTTTAGAAAAGATTATACTTTTTCTCTGTTGCTTAATAAATTGCTTGTTTCATAAATTTTCACCTTCTCTCCTTTTTGCCCTGTGTTTAAGTCTGAGAGCAGTAAGGCTTCAGTGTATTTCAGACACCCACATTCTTAAGTCCCCACCAGATTATTTCAGTGAATGGACTGCTGGAGCAGCAAAAAGAAAAAAAAATATTGAGTTGAGGGGAAAGGCATTTCCTGAGGCTGCTTGTGTCAAAAATATCAGTGAAAGGTAACTACATAAAGTAAAAATTTTTATTTTCTGCCCTGTTACTTCTGGTAGTGTAAGAGAAGAGTACTTGGTTTGAACTTTGCTGATGGTGAAATTACAAGAAAACTGAAGCTTATCAGATACATTGATCTGCTGTGTTAGGGTTTCATGTCTTGTGGTGGGGCAAAGCTGCCAGTAAGACATTCCACAGGGGACAACACCCTTTGGCAGGGACAGGCTTGCACTGCAGATGTGGGCAGCTGAAACTGGCCCTGCAGCCACCTCCTGTCCCTGCTTGGAACTCTCTAACAACCTGACCCTCTTGCAGGTGTGGCAGGGGATCAGCATAATTACCCTATGGCTGGTGAGGCAGGTGCTGCCTAATGCCACTCCTGACTGAACTGCAAGGGAAAGGGGGTTAAGCTGGGATAATGTTCCAGCCTCATTCTGGCAACTGACAGCACCACCTCTGAGTCTTCTTGCTCCAACTGGCTCCAGGAGAGCAGGAAAATACAAGTTCATGCCTCTGACCTTACCTGAGGACAGTATGCAGCTTGCTGGTTACTGCTGTGTTGCCAGGACAACTTTCATATTTATCCATTTATTTTCAACTTCAGTCTGATATATCCTCTGCCCTGTCTGTGCTGGAGTGGTCTATTCAGCACTGGTGGGTTTCAGATGTATCTTGTGTAGCAAATTATTTCTAATACAGGGAAAACATCTTACATCCCTCTACCCAAAGTCATTAGAGAGAGGTCTGCCTTGGATTTAGAATTTTAATTGGAGTGTATCTATGCATGTTCACACACAGATATTAAATATTGCGCTTGTTTGTGCATTTTAAGCTGTTAATGGAAGGGATGTCAATATTCTTTAGTTCTACCAGAGCAGTTCAAAGTCTGTTCCTTTCCTTCCCTGATATTCTCATGCTTTTTGGGGGACTTACTTGAATGTATCTACCTGTAATTATGGCCTAAATACTCCTCTCAATTCTTTTATAAGCATGAGTTACTTCTTGTGTGTGTGAATAACGTATCTTGCAGAATACATGCGCTTTAATGAGATCTTTGGGAATCTATGTACAATTTAAACCACAAGTTGTAAGAGGCAGTAGAAAATCTTTGGTAACCTTGTTTTGCAGCAGAGGTGTGTTTTGAAATGTGTCAGTAATAAAAGCTTTTCTGTAAAGAGTGACCACATGTTTTTTTGGTTTTTTTTTTCCATTTAGCTGTCCCATTTCCTCCAAGTCACCGTCTCACAGCTAAGGAAGTGTTTGATAATGATGGAAAACCTCGTGTGGATATCTTAAAGGCACACCTTATGAAAGAAGGGAGACTGGAAGAGAGTGTCGCTTTGAGAATAATAACAGAGGGAGCTTCGATTCTCCGCCAGGAAAAAAATTTGCTGGACATAGATGCACCTGTCACAGGTTAGTTGGAGTTATGGTGATGGAGAGGAATGGTTGCTGGCTGGGACATGTCTGGTAATGCTTTAGTGTCTATGGCTTCCTAAGTCACTGAAAGGCAGCTTAAAAATCAGTTGTTCTCTCCAATACTTGATTTGCTCTTTGTCTACTACTGCTGGATAATGGAGGCCATCAAGCAGCTTGTAATTTAAAGGAAAGGATTATATCTGCTGAGCCCTTTCTGTTTCTAAGGCTGAGAATGTTTTTAGCCTTTAGGAGAAAATTATAACTACTTTATAAAGCTTGAAAAGTTACCTGGCCTTTTGCACCAGGTATTAATTCTGTGATTCTATAGATGTTATTTATCATAGTGGGACTGTTCAGGCATACAGTGTTGGGATCTGGATGTCATGAAGTTCAACAAGGCCAATTGTAAAGACCTGCACATAGCTTGGGGCAATCCCAAGCACAAATAAAGGCTGGGCAGAAAATGGAATGAGAGCAGAGGTGATGAGAAGGACTTGGGAATGTTGGTGGATGAGAAGCTCAACATGTCTTGGAAATGTGCAGTTGCAGCCCAGAATGCCAGCTGTGCCTAGGGCTGCATCAAAAGCAGCAGAGCAAGGAAAGGGATTCTGCTCCTCTGCTCTGGTGAGACCCCACCTGGACTGTTGCATCCAGCTCTGGGGCTCCTGACATGAGAAGCCCATTAACCTGTTGGAGCAAGCCTAGAGGAGGTCCATGAAGATGCTCAGGGGGCTGAAGCCCTTCTCTGCAGACAGGCTGAGAGAGCTGGGTCTGTTCAGCCTGGAGAAGAAAAGGCCTCGGTGAGACCATAAAGCACCTTCCAGTACCTGAAGGGGGCCTACAGGAAAGTGAAAGAGGGAATTCTTACAAAAGCATGTAGTGACAAGGCAAGGGGAAATGTCCTCAAACTGATAGATGGTGAGTTTAGATGAGATATTAGGAAGAAACTCTTCACTATGAGGGTGGTGACGCACAGGTTGCCCAGACAAGTTGTGGATGCTCCATCCCTGGAAGTGCTCAAAGCCAGGCTGGATGGGGCTTTGAGCAATCTGATCCAGTGAGACTTGCCCTGCCGATGATAGAGGACTTGGAACTAGATGATATTTAAGGTCTCTTCCAACCCAAACCATTCTGTGATTCTGTGAGAGAATGATGGTGTCAGATTTAGTGGAAATTTTAATTAGATGTTAAGGTAAATAAGAAGTGCAGAAAAAAATTAGCAGTTTGTGTTGCCTGGGGGATAATGAATTGTGCTGGTTGCAGAACCCATCCTGCCCTTGACTGTCAAACACTACCACCCACTCATTAATCCTCAGGAAATGCCTTATTTTTGAATTTCCTTCTCTAATTGTCTCCTGCCTCTGCCTGCATTCTGAATGTATGAATGCATTTGCTTGCTCTAATGTATCTCCTCCCATATTTTGTTGTTGCTATTGGATATGAATGCATTTTTAACGACTAATTGATCTGGGGCATAGAAAGATAGCTGGGGGGAAAAAGATATCTAATTCCAGACAGTATAAACTGTGAAGCCAAAATAAGAAACTTGGTTGAAGAAGTCAGGTCCTTTTGTCGCTTTTGCCTCTCTAGAGCCCTGATAAAAGAACAAGAAATAGTAATTTGCTGCAGAGGAAGGGCTGCCAGTTTTTATTAGCAATACTGATAGCAGTCACCAAAAACTACATAGAAATAAGAAAACCTTCATTTTCAGGAAGCCTTCTCTGAAACTGAATGTAGTGTCTGGTCTGAACTAGAATGAGACACAATTTATTAAAGGTTGTAATTTTAAAAATGACATCCAACTAGAGGATTGTAGCTTGACCTGGAGAGGCAATGTGTATCATTTTTTATATAATAATTAGCTTGTCATGCTGCTGTACAGTTCTGATGGAGTAGATGTCAATCACATTGCAGCTCATGGATGAATAAAGAAAACAGAATGAATAAAAGGACCCTTACTTGACAGAGAATAAAATTCTACAGATTTTTTTTTTTTTGACGCTTCAGGATAAAGGAAAGAGGTTGTAGAGGTGCAGTTCCCTTGTCCCATAACTGAGTGGCAGATGCGCAGAAAAGTCTTTTTTTTTTTGAGGGTGATTTTTTTACCTTTTTTTTTTTTTTTTTTTTTTTTTTAATCCATTGAGAGATATGGTCTGTAGGTGGACAGCTCTGGAGTGTTATGTTCCAGCTGATCTCCATAAGCCTGTGTTTATTGTTCTCTCTCTCTTTTAAATTTTTCTATTAAAATTTTATTTCTTAAATTCATTTGAAAGTGTTGGAATTGTTCTGAATTATATTTTGGGGATTAATCTCCTGTAGTTTACCCCATTCTGTAACACTGGTATAATATAAGTCTTTGATCCTATTTTAAGTTAAGCGTGCACCTTGCTTTGTTCCTGCTTTTGAAATTATTCTCACACCGTGATTATGATACTGCAGCATTCTTCAGAGTGGCTGGTAGCTACTTTCTTTTAAGCCAGCGTAGGAAAGCTGGGCTCCTGATGTGTGTCGCAGGGTAGCTGAGAAGTGCTAATCTTCTGTATGAACAAACATGAAAGCTGTAGTTATGAAAGTGATCATCAAAAGAAGGAAGAACTTAAATTGTTAGGGGGAGGTTCAGAAAGCTTGTGAGGCATGTTGTTGTGGGCCTGACAATTTTCTTTGTATGAGTAGTATGACAGCAGGTGACTGGATAAAGAGAATATCAGTTGACTGATGATGTAGTGGAAGTGCCAGGTATACAGGCAGGCAGGAAATAGCTATGCAGTAGAGGAAAGCTTTTTTTCCAAAAAAAAGAACAAACAAAACCACTGATAGAGTGGATAAGAAAATAAATTTTAGGTTTCACACAAGAGAAGCAGTCTTGTTGAAAAATGACAGTCATAAACCACTAAGAAACTCCCCTAATATGGGATTCTGTGTGGGAGAGGCATTCATCTTTTAGAAATATATTCCTGTTGTTGGTTTATAAGATGGTGATCATCAAAAAGAAGAAAAATAAAAGAGTGTAACTGTAGAGGTAATAGCATTGTGGATTATTAGAGTAATATACTTGATAAATGTTAAAGAATACAAAAAGTTTTCCTAAAGCCTTGTGCAGCCATCCAATCATTTGAAATTTCACTTTTGTTTGTTTTAAGGCATGTTAAAATTGTCCTCAGAAGAAGTATCGGTGTTCTTACTGTTTATAGGTGAAGTCATGTGCAATGAAGTGGGTACATACAAACCCTGAATTTGAGCCAGAAAATTATAATTGGGAACAAGTCATGCAAAGAGCCTTAATGTGAAATGCACAATGAATTATTTTGCATTTATGTATAAAACTTACTTTGTTTCTGTGGTTAGCTAGAACCATCAGTGTGATTGCCATTTGAATTAATACATTTTATTTTCAAATTTGACAAGGTTATAAGCCTTTTGAAGTACTCCTGATTAACCCGTTTGTGAGGGTAGCTCAAATTCTCATCGTTTGCTCCACACATACACGCATGCGCATTTCACTGCAGGTCTGGCTTACAGACATGGTGAGCTGTTCCTGCAGTTACACTGGGCTGCTGCTCACTGGGTAGGAATATGAACAGAGCCTGAGTAAGAGACTCCAAGTGCTCTGCTATCAGTACTCTTCTTGCATCTGGGAAGTGTTGAGGCAATGTTGTCTTGACTGACTTAATCTGTAACCTCTTCACTTGGAGAAATGAGAACTTCATTTGAAGCTTGTATGTTTAATGAGGTTGATCTACCACTAGACTACAGGTTTTCAGTGGAAAGATGTATTTATGGCAGCCTTAGAATTTCCAGTCCTGTGTTATGTTCATAACAGTATAATGACACATGGAGAAATTGGCTCATTTTTAATGTTTGGGTTTGTTTGGGTTTTTTTTCTCAAAGGCTAAGGAAGTATATCTCTGAACCACTCTGATGGCAATATTTACTGAAGTCACACTCCAAAGTACACTTGGGAATGCCAGATTTATAATCGACTGGGTAGCCTTATTACAGAGGTTCATTACTCTACAGAGTGATTTTGGGCAAGAGATATACTCTGCCCTTTCTTTGCATGTTGACTGGCTGCATGGTTTTATGGGCTCTCACTTCCAAATCTAAAATATGCTGCTTGAGAACTGACCGTTCTTAACTGCATGCCAAGCATATGTCCCTTTGACTTCAGTGCATGGTGACTTTCTCTTTATACTTCAATGTCTACCTCCTTAAACAACATACATAACTACCGATAGACCTAGAACTGGAAAGTGATGTATTTATCTAATAGCTATCGTTGCGTACCTTCGCTTGTACTTTTAGATTATTTTCCTTAAGGATATTGTTAGATTTACAGATACTGAATGAAAATAGCATGACGCCTCTTGCACATGTGACCACACAAGTGAATAAAGCTTGTAAGATGTATATTGGTGCTTTAAGATAAGTCTTTTTTCCTTGTTGATATGTATTTTAAAAGTAATTAACATGTGCTCTTTTTTCTTATCACGTTTGACATATCTCATTTTTTGTACTCAGTCTGCAGTCCTTTTAGCTAGTTCTGCTCATCAGTACTAGGGAGAGTGTCCTCCAGTAAACTAAGAACACAAAAACCTAACTCATATACATCTTTATAAAATTGTGCTTTTTAGTATGCATACTGAAATGTGATGTATGAATACTACTGAGGCAGCTGTCTGTGTACAGATATTCTCAGCTCTGTTTGTGTGACTGCCCCTCCAGCAGTGTCCATGACAGTGGTTTCTGGCTTGGTGGCTGTAGCCAGGATATGTGCAGGCACAGGGCTCAGCATCTGTTACTCCTTCATTTAGGAAAAAAATGGAAAATAGGTAAAAACGGCATATGCTTTAGTTCTAAACCTTCATGTGCTTCATTGAGGAAGTCCTGACTCTGTGCTAGCCCGTGTGCAAAGCTTTCTGAACTGCCAGGTGCACGTGGCTTGGTAGGTGAAGAGAGGAGAGCATGGCGGAAGACAGAATATATGCTTTTTCTTGTAGTACAGAAAGCGTCTCAGTCTCTGCACAACTCCTTGGCCATATTGTTTTCCTCTACTAGTCCTGTTTTTATCAGCTCGCATGTTTACGGCTGTGGTAGGTGCAGGGAACCACTGTTATTTGCAGAGCCTTCCTTGCTATTCTCTTTGCCTCACATAATGTAAGGTAGGGTGTTTGTATCTGGTAGGTTTGGAAGTGCCAACCATGTGCATGCTAAGGGGAAAGACACCACTTGCACTATTTTACCCAGTGTCTTTGGGTAAAAAATTCCAGTGGCTTGGTTGATGCCATGGCATTATGGAGATCCAACTTCAATACTCAAATTGCTTGTAATCTGTGTGTCTTTATGAACACACAAAGTTTTTGCAATTCAAACTCTAAATTAATGAGAGGGAAGAGGTTGTAGGCATTTATGGGCAAGCTTGTGTGGGAACAACTGCGACAACTTGGGCGACCTTTGGAAAATTTTGTGTGTTACAGGTCCATAAAAACTGGAGGGAAAGCCCTTTCCTGCCAGCATGTGCCTTTATGATCTCTGAGGCTTCCAGCTATTCTTTGGGCACATTATTCCATGGAATGTTAGGGTGCCCTGGGCCTGAATTTTTCTTCATGTTCCACATATATTTTTCCTTTTCCCAATTTCTCTCATTTGGTAGCATGAAATAACATTAGTATGTTGCTAGTGCTGTGCAAGCTGAAACTTTGTAAACAGCAAGAATTTCTAGCTAAAGTGATCAATGTTAAGATGAGTTAATAAAAGTATTTATGCCCATATTATAGTAAAAGAGAATAGTATTTAAAATTCCATTGAATTGTAGCTTGCATGTGAATGTGCTCCCATCTGAGTGCTGGAGTAAACCAGTTCTTTCTGACTTTTACCTTTGAAGCCATTTAAGATAAAATTTCAGCATGGAAAATAGGCAAGGTTACTTATTAGAGACCTACAAATATTGTTAGATCTATCCTTATTTGCACACCAGAGTTCTTTTGAAATTAACAGTTCAGTAAAAGTGATTACAGTTAAAATTTCTTTATTTCACACTTAGGGTTAAATCCAATGTACTGTCTTCACTGTTGAAGAAACTATTGATTTCCCAGGACATGTGTAACCAAAATATTTACATATGTGCTATGGAAAAAATCATGTACATGGTCAAATTGTAAAGTGTTTCTGAATGGCTGGTGTCTTCAGACAGACATGTCTTAAAGCTTAATTGCTGGTTTGAAGTCTAGATGCCTGCAACTTCTGACGATAAGAATTACACTTTTCCCTTCTTTGCCATAAGACATTCAGTATAGTTATCTTTAAAAAGCATTTTTAATTTTGTTTGTGATACTAAGAGCGAGTGTGTGATGGGGTCTGCCCTCAGAGCAGGACGCTGATTACAGTACAACACCTTTTCCTGTGTCTTGGAGGTGTGTGAGAGTTGCAAATGTTCCTGGTATAACTATATCAGCTTGGGTTGCTGTGTTACCAGTAACACCTGAGATCTGGACACATTTCTGCAAATTAGCCTCACTCTCAGATTTAGTGGCCTGCAGCTAATTCTCCTTCATCATAGGAAAGTTAGCGTTGCCTAGAGTGAGGTAAATGTTTGAAGTGAACTTTGACTTGTTTCTTTCTTAATATCCATTCACAATCTCATTTGCATAGGTGAGATTTCAGCAGAACAGGCTGGAAATGGGAAGTGGAGGAAAGGGAAAGTATTAATAGCACCACCTATTCTTGTATCCATCTTGAAAACAAATGATAGTCTAGTTGTTTTTACGTGTTTTTACTATATAAGGAAGATATGCTTTCTCAAATTAGACTTTATAAAGAAATGTTTGCCATAATTTTTTAAAATGTGTTAGATATCCTCTTTTCTCAATGTAGCATAAACACTGCTGTTGCAACAATTATTTTCCATTACCTTATCACTGTTGAATGTCATTTAAGTACAGAAAACCTGTATTTAAACTTATGTTATAAATAATTCACCATATAAACATACTGTTGAATAGCTGAAGTGAACTTGATTGGATCCTTTATTTGGGTTACTGATTAAAACTGACACTACTTCAGCTATTTTGCATGCTTTATTGAGAACTCATAATGCATCCAATCACTTGTGTCTTAAAATCTGGGACTTCTGGAAGAAGGTGAAGATGTAAGACTGTATATATTCAGATCTTTATCTGGTTTTTTCCCCTAAGTGCTTCTGTTGGTTCCAGGTATAGATTGAAATGTCTGCCTGCATCCTGGTAGAACAAAGCAATTATGTCTTGTAGCTTAATTGAGCTGCTTCAGCCATTAGCATCTGACATTTTGGCAGACCTGATGTTTTCTAGTAGCAGCTGCTTAAATATATCATTATTGCCAAGACTGTGAATACTACTGGCAGTATTCTTTACAACTACCTCAGTTGTTCTTATAAATGATCTATGGTTCACTTTATTTGTTGCAAAAACTGTAGTCAAATAAACCAAATTGAACTTGTGGAATCTGAGATTCCCTTCAGAAACGGAGCTTAATTTGATGCTGTGAAGTGGAAGATCAAATATATTTTGGCTTCAAGTCAGCCCAGAAATTGCATTGATTAAAAAAATAACCAGCAGCAAAAAATATAAAAACAACTGCTTGCAAATACCTAAGCCTTTATTTAGGACTTTGTTCTTGCCATCTTTTATTTAACATGTGGGTGGTTCATCATGTAAATACTGACAGCACAGTATATAGCACATTAGCATTTCTTCTAGGACTATTCCAAGCAGACAGAGTACATTATAGCAGTGCTGTTTATTATAGCTTCTCAAGTATTTTTCTGAAACTTGTAAATCAGGGGTTTTACTTGCTTTGCATCTTTGTAGTCAGTGGCACAGCTTGAGTTAGAACTGGGTCTTCAACACTTGGGTTCTTTTTTGAAAATAACTGTGATGTTTATACTGTGTGATCCTCATTAAGAAGAAAGAACCTTTGTGTTCACTTAGCTTTGCCCAGTTACTCCTCCTTTTGATTCTCACCTCGGTTAATTTAACTTAGTCTTAGGTTGTAGTCTGTATTAGTAAGGGATGTAGGAATGCATTGGGATCACTGCTGAAGTCACAACCACCATGTTCCTCCTTCCATCCATTTTGGATGGAGGAGCTACTGAAAAGAGTAAAAACTAGAAGGAGGCAGAGTGAAATTCCAGCCTATGTTTGCCTTCCCCCATGGAAAATTAAAAATCTCTCAGTCACAAGTGAACAAACCAGAGTTCCCCATTTTGTTTGAATGTGAAATAATTATAGAGTCGTGATTTATGTGTGTGTGAGCTGAAAGGGGGATTGATTTGGTCTTAATCACACTATACCTGCAACAGCTGTAGAGTGGATGCAGTAAAGAAATCAAGGAATCGGAGGAGTGTGAGGGGGTGGACTAATAGCAAGTCAGAGACAAACAGCATTCTGTGTCAGCTGATCGTTGCCATTGGAGGTAACACTGTGCTCATTTGATTTGGGAATTGCTGTGCAGAGGTGTGCCTCTGTTGTTCAGAGTCTGGTTGTGCATTTGGAGCTAGCACCAGCTGTCTCTTGCCTTCATCTGTGCCCTATTTTTGTGTGTCTAACCTTTCACCAAAACCTGCTGAGAAGCACTGGCAAGTGAAAAGGAGATAACTAATAGGTTCCTTCTTAAAGAGATACTATAAACATACCTGTCATCACCTAGAGGATAAATCAGAGAACATTAGAAGCTGGATATGATACTTAGAGAAGGACGTTATTCTGGGGTGGGCGGTTCTTCTACTTCTTCCTGCCTTTATATGCTTTTGCATTAGCATTTTAATTATTCTAAAAAAAATGTTACCAGAGCTGAGACAGATGCTTTCTCTATTTGGTTTTCTTCATTTATCTAGAGAAAAAAATTCTAGAATACTTTCCAGGTATATATAATACCCTCTGTGAAAATACTGCCTTTTTAAATTAAGAAGAAAGCTGCTATAGTTCAAAACATTTTAATTGGCTTTTTAAAAATAATATTTTAAAATGTTCTTTATGGCCTAAAAAAAAATCCATGATCTCCAAACAAATGTACCAGTTAGGAAGATCAGTTTTGCTGAACAGGAACATCTTTTCATTCTGCAGTTGATTTCAGAAAGTCTTGGGAAATGTCACAGGAAATTCTGGCAATAATGTACATGATTTGTACTGGTAGTGTATCAAGCTATAACATTTTCTTTTGACACGGGAATCCTTATGTGCATCTTTTAGGGCATGAAAACATTAAACGGTGGGTTTCACATTATTCCTTGGTGTTCTCTCTGTATTGACTGTGTTTACTTTTGCTTCTCTCTTCTCTTAGCTCTGGGCATCTAAATGAAGTTGAAATTCATGTATTGATACCACTTGGGGTGCTAGTTGCTTCTTGATAAAATGTTCTTGATAAGCGAGGAGGATCTTGCTTCTCATCTGCTAAAGATTTGGCACGAATTGAATTTTCAAGAGGAGTCTATGTCCTATGGCATTTTGCCTTTCTAATTCTTTATTGCATATTGAGCTTAGCAGCTGTGTTGAACTTTGTGGATTGCTTGGCTTAAGTTAATGTTGTTCCTTCCTGTGAGATTTTCATAGATCCAGCTATGTCATCTTTAAAGCAGGCAACCCAAGGGCAAATGGCAAAGGATTAAGCTCCAGTTTCATAGCCTTTGTGTGAGTCAAAACCAGCCATGGTGCTCAGCACAAGGGAAGGTGCTGTGGAGAATCCTTGCTCATGAAGTGTTCCAGCATTACTGCTTTCAGATGGTGCTTCTGAAAGTTGCTGTGTTAAGTTTTTGAGAGTCGTTCCTACATCTCTTCTCATTCCAAATTTACGTCTGCAAAAAAATGTACCTTTACAAGTGGAAAACACCATAAAAGTATTGCTTCAATCAGAATAGGTTGAATTTAGCTGTCAAAATGAAGGGCTTGTGAGAGTTCATTACAGAAGTTTATTCATCCAAACAAACAAAAATTATTCTGAATAGTCAAGGAGATAAAATGCAGTGAACTGTGTCAGACTTATTCTTTATTAACCTGTGTTAAGTAAGAAAGAGCACTTAAATGTATTATTTTGGAGAAACAGCTCATAACACATTTCAGTTAATTTTTCATGCATGTTCTCCTTTGTATTTGATGCCCCCTGTACATACAGGTCAAGAGCTTAGTATGGCAACAGCAGTTGGGGACATTGCTGGTGGCCATAGAAATGAATCCTGTGACTTCAGATGTTGACAAAGTGGCGGAACACTTTCATTTACTTTCTGCTTGGCTTGATTCCTGTCACAGGCAGTAGTTGGAGTTGTCTAGAGCAATAAATTATGAAAGCTAATGTAGCTTCTTTGTTCCACTTCATTTCCTTTGCTTCTCATCAGACTTTAAGTGGGGCTGCGGGGGGGGGGGGGGGGGGGGGGGGGGGGTGTGGAAAGCTAGCCTCAGTGCAGGGTACACAACTGAAAGTACAGAGAGGGCCTAAGAACTGTTTGGGAGATCAGCCTGCATGCATAAAACTAGGTTATATTTTTCCCCAAACAATCTAAGAAATTTCAGTTGAAGGGATAAAACTCCTTTGAAGAGAGTCATGTGTAGATTTTAAACAAATAAGAAAATATTTGTCTCTGAAAGGCAGCTAATTAGCATTGCCTGTGATAGGAAATAGCCAAAAATTGTACTTAAAAGAAGAGCATGGTAAGGGTGATGAGGTGAGACTCGGTTGCTCTCTAAGTACAACAAAGGAAGCATTGTTATAGATTTGGGTGTGGTTTGTGTGCTATATTTGTTGCTATAATGATTGATAGCAGCAGATTAAGAATAGGCTTATAGTCTACTGTTTCTTGTAGAATTACTTGGAATTAGGGGTGTTTTATTGTTTGTTTTGTTTTCATTAAGATATCTGCTAAGGAAAATAAACTTTCTCATTATAGTGAAAAACCCTGAAATTTCCAAATACATGTAGGGGTTAGTTATGGCCAAAACCACCTCTTAACACAGAACCAGTATCAAATGTAATTAAATCCTGTGTTAATCAGTAGTCCCTCTTTGAAAATCCAGTGCATTGCACCTAGTAAACTTAAAGAGACATCACTAACGAGATGTGTGGGGAGAAGACATCAAGCATGGTGCAGAATACTGCTATGGCTCCCAGAATCCTTGTTGAGGGAGCAAATGTATCCTCCATAAAATTATGATTTTAGCAATGAAAAATGACTTTCAGATCATTGATGCCAATTTAGGTCTTCACTAGCGCTTCTGCTTTTTCCAGTCTAGAAGCTTGAGGCTTCTGAATATCAAGGCTCTTATCAAATGCAAGATCCTCTTGAAGGCATGATCTTAAAATGTAACTGGTTGAAGATGCCATCTGGTGGCATGTATTTGGTGTGTCTGGCTGCTTCCTGATGCACCTGCCTTCAAGGCCATATATTCTTCAATATACAAGAGAGGAAGAGTAACCACAGTGATGAGGCCAGAACATGGAGGTCTCCAGCTGTGCTACGGGAACAGGCTGGAAGATCAGCACAACTGTGGGAGAGCAGGTAAGTATAAGCAATAAATGCAAGTCAGCCTTTTACTTTGAAGTCTCATTTTCTAAATAAGCATTTGGGAAAAAAATCAGATTATCTTACCTGGGGAGGGCAGTGAAGAATAAACTGGATTTCTCTTGGATTGAGCCATCAATGAAATGATGAAGATCTGAAGCCTTTGCTTGCTGCAGATTTTTTTGGTAGAAGGAAATGTGTTTCAACTACATAAAGAAAGCTTGGAGAAGTGTGTGTGCGTTTTCTAAAACCTCAAGGTTTGTATATTCTTTTATCTTTAAGAATAGCTGGAGTATGAATATCACCTTTCCTAGCTTTTCAGTGAAGCTTTTTTCTTTGAGGAGTGCTTTTCAGGTCTAACATTAATTGAATGAGGAAAGGTTAAAACTTTATAGCAGTAGCTGTTATTCACTCTGCTGTTCAAGCTAACTTACTCGCTTTAGCTAGTTTAAACAAAATCAAAGCATTAGTCTGCCAAAAGACATCTATCTTCTCATAGCAATTGCAGGTTCTTTGGCGCTTAATTCACCACACTCTTTCCCTAGGCACCAGTGACCTATTCGCCAGACTGCAGCTTTTTCCAGCAGAGGCTTCATTCCGTAATGAAGATAATGTTATGTTTGTTTTGTTCTTCACACATTAAATCCACTTCTTAAAATAATTTATGTTGACCAGTACCTTTGAAAATCTCATTGTTCTGCTTCTTGTTCAAACAAGGCCGGGCTCAAAGGTAGATCAGAGTAAATTCTGCCGCTTCTTTTCTTAACTAATCCATCTTCTTCTTTCCAACTTACATTCGTCCTTCCCTCGTAACATGATGTTTCTGAACAGACCTCCTACTATTCCCACTGTGTTGTGAGGGAGGTTAACTCCACAAAAGCTATCATATTCTTCAAGTATCATAACTGTCCCTCATGATTATGCTTCCTACTCTCTGTCCCTGTTTTATCAATTATCCATATTGTCTGTTATGCTCCAAGAACCCCAGTGACTCATCTGAGCTCAGTTTCGTTCTAATTCTCTGAAACATTTCTTTGATTCTTCATAGAAGAAGAACCATATGCAGTTCCTTTTATCTTTTAGTATTTAGTTCAACTTCTGTTGGTATATTGGGATATGAGGGTATAAAAAAGGGCTTCCCCAAAGTATCTTAGTCACAGAAAAACATGGAGAAAGGTATTTCAGTAGCAAGACTATATTTCTAGGTGCAGCAATTGAATTCATATTGACAACAATTTTATGGAAAATACAGATGCTAATTGTTAGAATTTTGTATTTGGTGTCTGTTCTGCTGCATTTTTTTTCCCCCCTGAATTAGAAACCTTTTCAGTAAACAGGTATTTCTATCTAGAGCATGTATCATATGTGATCTCAAAGCATAGTTGTTACAGCTGAAAAATGCATTGTGTGGGTGCTGTATTGGTTGTGAGGCTCTGGTGTATTTGCGTGCATAGGGGGCATAGTGTAATTAACCACATTAAACTGAATAACACACAGCCTCCCCATTGTTTCTCTTTATGGATGTAATTAGAGGCTGAGAGAACTATAGCAGGAAATAGGAACAGTTTCCTCCTGCTACCCCTCAAACAGGTTTTCAGTTCCAATTAAAATAAATAACATTTTCAACCAGAAGAGATTACTCACATGATATCTATGTCATTTATAAACAGGCATGGAAAGCCTTTTGTAGAAGTAAATATTAGAAACGAGAAAGAAAAGGAGAATAATTCAGAAAACTTAACCAACAGGAAATCAAAAGCTGATTCTTTGAATTGCTTAGTTAGTTTTCACTGAGAAATCTACCAGAAGTTGAGTAATGGGGCTTGAAAGCCTCATCACAAAATTTTGGGTATTAGAGATTTCTGTAGGTGAACTATATGATGTGCTTTGACTAAAGAGCAAAGTTTCATAGTGTATTTTTTAAAAAATCCTTTATCTTTTGACACTTCTTACAGAAGAAGAAGTAACTTTCTGCCCAACTCCTTCAAATTTTGATCAATCAGATGTCCCAGTGTGCATTCCTCACTGCTGTGACAGTAGAACTTATAAAACAAACAGAAGAAAACTCCTCATTATGATGCAGTTAGGTGGAAAGATAGGTTTTTTTAAATCATTAGTTTTGCTGAAATCCCATGTATTTTATGTCAAAATAAAACGGTTGCTTGGTTTTAAAAGAATCAGTAAGAAATGAGAAGAAAAACAACATAGTGAAAATCATGTGGAAAAGGAAAACCCTAGTCTTTTCAGCTATGCAAATGTTTTAAAACTAAGGCTATATTTTCATTCTTAATAAACTATGTAAGGGAAACCAGCAATTCACTTACTAAATGTTGTCTAGTACATGAGCCTTTATCCTCTTCCTGAGGATAAAAGGATGGGTAAGGTGGTCCAAGAAGGATTATTTGAGAGATGAGGAATTTTTAAGTCTCCATTATCATCATACAATTCCAGTGACTTGTAAGTCTTTTGATAGACATTATGATAAATTTTGGCTTTGTAGCTTAATCGTGCAGAAAAGGTTAATACAATCATAGGGGGAAAAAAAGCTCCTTCCTGTCCTTTCTTTAATTATTCTGACTGTTTAGGAAGGTTTAAATATCATTGTGAAAAAATAATTAGTATATTAATAACACTGTTTTCCACATGTGGAAAGTCGTAATTTCTATGGCTCCTTAACCTGGGTCTCCATGGTACCTGCTGTGTACATTATTTCAAAACATGAATCAAACTGAGGGGGATGTGGTGTGGGGAAGATTCTTGGATCAAGCAGAAGGGAGCAAGTATATTTTTTAAATACTATGCAGGTGTATATTTTTCAGTAGTTTCTTACTCTGCAGATGCAGTCAAGCTGTGCAAGTGTGTCTACTGAGGAGGATTTTTTCAATGCTAATGCTTGATGGTCTTTTATTGTTATCCCTCCACACTTTCTTCTTCATTGCATAAATGCATTTTTGAAGCACTTTGTGTAATGTATTTTTGAGTCCAAATTCAGTAGCCTTTGATACTTTTTGCAGGATAGAGAACTCCATCCTCCAAAACTTAATGTGATCTATAGCCTGGCAAGTATAGTAAATTGATGGTTATGGCTGGTAGACTGCATCTTGATTTTAGATACAGAAAAGAAAAAATCCCCAACAACTCAGTTTTTGGATGGAAAAAGTAGAGAGAGAAACTAGCTGATCAATACATGCAACACAGTGGGGTTTGGAGCAACCTCACCTTTCTGTGAGTTTTCAGGATGGCTTATTTTGTGATGTTTAATATAAAGATGATAAAGAGTTTTGGACTGAAAATCTGAGCTGCATTTAGAAGATTTGATAGCAGTTCATTCTCTGCAAATGTCTGGTAAACTTTCAAGTAAAAGCATTGCAATGACAATTCAATTGGAAAATTAATGACACAGTGTGGGAAATAGCACATTCTCCCCCCACTTCTTCCCCATGCTTTCATCTGCCAGAATAGTCTAATTCCTGGCAATCTTCTTATTTTCTGTGCAATTTTCCAGTGTCCTTAATGATACCGGAAAAAGTACAAGTCTTAATTGCTTCCTTTTTTGGGATGTATGAAGAGATTGCACTTCATACTTTTGTGTTACATGCTGATGCTTTTTTGGGGTTTAAAGTTAAAATGCTGAGACAGTTTTGTAAAACTGGCTGTAGTAGTAAATTTGGCTCATTGCATAAGGAATTTAGAACATGTTCTTGTACTGTCACTGCTGTTAGTTTCCCAGCCACATAACTGTAAATACCTTGTTTGGTCTGATGCAGTCACTGAGTTATTATAATACCATTATACATATTGGTTGAAAAGAGCGAACTAAGTCCTGCAGAATATGTTTCCTCAGCTGAGCAGAACTGGGCATGTAGATCCTCCACTTTCCTTTCACCTCCTGAAATGCTAAACTCGTATAAGTGACTTTTTCCTCCAGTGTGGCTGTTGACCTCTTGAGTGATGTTTGTGGCCACCTGTGCTGGGGCTGTTGGCAGCAGCCTGAGCTGCCCACTGCTGTCCTCTCCCCCTGAACCCACTCATGTTCAGCTCTTCCAGCTTGCTAAACACACTGAAGTCTAAATTGGCAGAAGTCATGTAATTCAATGTAGTGCCTGGCTTTTTGCTGGTTTTGTATGCTTAAGCAGTTCATTTCACTCAGGATGAGCTGAGAAGCTGGAGTAAGGGAGCATGGGGAACTGCAATGGCCAGGAGCATGACTGACTTGTGCTGCCACATACCCCAAGACTGAAATGACATTTTCTTATTAGGGAAGTTGAAGGTACTCTGTCATTTCTTTGGAATGAAGTATTTTTCTCAGTGCTTGAGAAAGAATACCTGGTAGTCAAAAGTATAGTCTGGGCATGTTCCATACACTTTGGCTGTGCATAATTTAAAGGTAATGCTTTTTATAGTAATATAATACCTTTAAATAAAAGGTAATGCTTTTAAAATTTTCCTGTGTTATGATAGTGAAATTGTAGGAGTAGTGCAATATTTCTTGGAAAGAAATTAGCTATAATCCTTAAATTGTACAAATGGAAAATCTGCTGATTTTTTTTTTGAATATTTGCAGAATAATGCAAAACTCGATATTTGAGTCCTCCTCTGTTAAATGAACTGTGATGCTTTTGTCATCAAGAAATTCAGTACAGCATGACGCTTTTTCGCTATGATTTCTATCTGATAGATATACCAAAATTGTATTTGTGAAATTTGCTCAAAACTTGAGAAGATTGAATATGCTTTCATGGAAATAATTCTCTGTGGGACCAGTATAAGGGAGGAGCTGTTCACTTCTAGGATTAAAGAAAATCAAGTCGGGGTGTGTGTATGAATACACAGGATATGAAGTTTACACACATTGAGTTGGGTATCATGCACTTCTTTGTATATGTGCACACATGCTGCACTCTATCATGGTGAAGCATCAGACAGTGTATGTATTTGACATTTAAAAGTTAATTGAAATGGATCTGTTAGAATGAGTCCAGAGAAAGGCATGAAGATGCTCAGAGTGCTGGAGCACTTCTGCAGACAGGCTGGGAGAGCTGGGGCTGTTCAGCCCAGGAGAAGGCTTTGGGGAGACCTTACAGCACCTTCCAGTACCTGAAGGGGGTAGATCCTCCCAAAGAAGGGAAGGAGTTTTTATATTGGTACGTTAGGACAAGGAACAATGATTTTAAACTGAAAGAGGACAGGTTTAGGTTAGGTATTAGGAAGAAATTCTTTGCTCAGAGGATGGTGAGGCACTAGAACAGGCTCCCCAGAGAAATTGTGGATGTCCCATCTCATGGGGGCTCTTCCTCCCCATGGTAGGGGGAGTGGAACCATGTGATTCTTGAAGCCCCTTCCAAACCTAGCCATTCTGTGAGTCTGTGATTCTATATTTGTTATGTTTATAGAAAATAAGCTAACATTTTTCTTCAAAAGAAGCAGCATTGCATGTGTCAATGTTGAAAATTATGGCATGGATTGCAATTGTTTGTTACTTGTATACTAAAAACTTGCTGATTATATATTAGATGCATCTCTTGATGAGGTATGCCCATATTTTGCTGCAGTTTTTCCAGCATTTTGAATAGCATCCTTGCAAGTTTCATTTGTGATACTCTGAGCAGTGTCAGTTTACAAAGTAATTTTTATTGTCGTAGCGTCCATTAGTTTCTTTTTCTCCTTTTCAAAGATTATGAAGACTTTTTGTCTCTGGTGATAAAGGATGTGCTTGCTTTAGGTTGAATCCTCTTTATCACAGAATTAGAGAATTCTTTATGTTGGAAAATACCTCTAAGGTCATTGAGTTAAACCAGTAACCCAGCAATACTATGTTCTAATGCTAAACCATGTCCTCAAGTGCCACATGCACATATTTTTTGAACACTCCAAGGGATGGTGATCACAACCTGTGCAACCTGCTTTCAGACATTTATGGAGAGCAACAAGAGCTCCTCTGAGTTTGTTTTTTTTTTTTTTTCTCCAGATTAAACCATCCCAGTTCCCCCAGCTGCTTCTCATCAGATTTACTCTCTAGACCCTTCACCAGCTTGGTTGCTCTTCTCTGGACACACTGCAGCACCTCAATGTCTTTCTTGTAGGGAGGGCCCCAAAACTGAATACAGGATTTGAGGTGTGGGGGGGATCATCCCTTCCCTGGCCCTGCTGGCTACACTATTGTTCATACAGACCAGGATACCCTTAACTTCCCAGCTAACCTCATCTAAGGAATGCCAGTATGTATTTAACTTTGCATTCAATTCTGGTTGGAAGCCTTATGCAGTATTTCTAATCTAGGATGTGGAGACTTGAAGTGATTTTTTTTTTTTTTTTTAATGTTGTCTCCTCTCTGTTGTCTTTTGCAGAATTATAAGCAGTTATTGTGGTGCTCCCAGCCTTCTTGGGAAAGGCACTTAGCATTATGTCTGCATCTATTTCATGTCTGAGTGAAGACTGTTTAAATACCTAGACTGAGAACTACTTAAGTCTGTTTAAATTTGTTTATTAAATCCCATTTTATTTCACCAGAACCTCTTGTTGACAGTATGGTGGGGTGAGGAAAGTTAATTTCTCTTTCTGGGAAGAACTTGATGCACAATCTCCCAGGTGCTCTCTTAGGTTAGAAAATAGTGTCTCTCGGACAGGAAAATCTAAATCAGTCAGAAATATGTGTTTCTTAAAAAGCAGAACAGTGCCTTTGCCTGGTCAAAAGCCCCATGCAAATTCTCATCGAGTTGTCTTCTTCCACATCTCTCTCCTGCGTCAGTTTTCAAAGGTAAAAGCAACCAACCTTCTGTTCGCATTATCTCTCTCTGCTTCCTTAGTGCATCTGGACTTGGCTCTTCCCATGTTTCTCTTTGCTCTCTCTGGAACTCTTTTCCTCTCTTGGCCACATCCTTTCCTCAAAAACATGTGGAATCTGTGCAAGTTTTCATTTTATCTCAGCTGCCCTTTAAATGCTTTGTCTGTGGACTGATATATAGATAATGTAGAACTTCCTCTGAAAGTTTTTTCGATTGGTGAAACGGAGTTGCAGATTTTTGATATCAGTGTGCCACGTCTTTATCAACTGTTGTGGTCCATATGTGAGGTTTAAAACATCAGAGCCCCCATAGAGAAGGGGGAGATCTTTCACCTACAAAGTTCAGTAGTCTAAAATCAGGAGCAAGGCAGCAAGTGATGCCCCATCCTGGAAAATCAGATCTACTCTTTAAAGTCTGGGGAATGTCTTTGGAGGCAAGGTGCTCCAAAGACAGATGGCTGAGACCCCCTTTCTCTGGGCGTAGGCAGGTGCCTTGTGAAGCCTCGAGGCACACAGCACCTCTCAACTGCTGCAGAAACTTCCAGCCACCGCCTGTGGTGGCAGCTAGTTACATCTGCCTCTATGCAAATGCAGGAATGCAGGGTGGTTTTTTTTTAATAGATGCACTTTCTTTTTTAATATATTTTCTAAGGTTCATTATAAACAGAGTTGAAAGGGCTTAAAAAGAAAAGAAACCTCTTTTTAGTTCCACCTTTAATCCAGGTCACTTCAGAGGCTCATAGTGAATCTGACTGAGCTGCCTTAGTACCTGTTGAATATTCATCTGCATGAAGGAAACACAAAGTTTCAGCTTAACAAGCTGTTTAAATTGACTCCCAGGGTGTGAGGAAATGTGAAGATGCATTACTTAATCTCAAGTATGTTTGTTAAAATTTTTTGTAAATTCTGTAGAAAGATGCCACATTAAAAAAAAAAAAAGCTGGCAAAATCATAACGTAAAAGAGAGTGCCTGTCTCTTCCCTCCAGGAAAATGGAGCCTGCTTTAGATGTCTCTGAATTAGGGATAATTAGAGGACTTTGTGGTTTTGAGGGTTTTTTCTTTTAAGTTCAATTAAAATACTTCTGTTTACAAAGGAACTTAAATTTACTACAATTTTCATCTCAGACATTTTTTTACAACTTGTGCAGTTTTGGAATTAAACACAAACTACATTAGCTCCTGGTTGGACTTTTGAAACTTTTAGGCTTTTTTTTGCATCTTCTTTCTCATAGTATGAAATATGGTTTGTTTTCTGCATTTGGTCATGCTAACAGTAGTAGTGCAGCAAGTGGTGGCATAATCCTATGCAATGATTTTAGATACTACATCCAGGGTAGACTTCAGTATCAGATGTGACACCACAGAAGCACCTAATATAATATTTCATTTACAGGGATGTTACAAGACCTTTTTCCCCTCTTGGAAGTTGGGCTTCTCTGTTCTTCCGTCTGAGGAAGAATGAACTTAGTGAGGTCGATTTTTCAGATAAGAATAACAACAAGCACTCTTTGCTCTGGTTCTCAAAGGAAATGTAAAGCTTGCCTCCCTGCTTAATGGATGGCTGCTGGTAGTTCAGAGCAATAAGTTTTGCTGTAGTTAATATTTCATAACTAGGCAGAGTGTTTGCTGCAGAATTTTAATGTAGTGTGCTCTGGTTTTGGGAATAGCTTAAGGGCTCTGTACCCATGTGAACTCTGACAGAGGGAGCACAAACGACTCTGTGTCACTCCTAATGTTTGCAGAGCTTTCAGCTGTGCTTTTATTTGTTTATTGACATTTCATTCCAAATATTTTTCTGTCAAACATCTTTTAGGTGTCTCCTAATTTTATAATAGCGTACACACAAACTTGAAGTAAGTATTCTTTAAGTTACTTCTGTCCCAAGGTACAGTAGCAGTACAACCTTCCTGCTTGGTGTTTCTAGAAGTCAGAGAAAGTTATGCTGAGTTCTGATAATTCTTTTATTCCATGAGGTGGCTGCAGTATGTAGCAGGAAGTATCATAGAGACCTTGGTGTTAACACTGTTTTGGTTCCTACATTAGTAGCAACTTTCCAGAATGTAATGTGCCTTTTCCAGTCTCTATTTTGTTTGTTAGCTCAATATATACTGCCTGGGCAGACTGATAGCTCTTGGCAGCTGTTCACTGCTCTTAGCATAAGCAGCTCATAGGCAGCCACTACTTTTTTGCTTTGCCACAGTATCCTCTATGGAAGTGACCACTTGTGTTGGTCCCTAACACAGTTTCAGGTGGATGTGTTACTGAACATCTTTCCTGTAATGATATTTTTGTCACTGGATTGTCTCTCAAAGGAGTAGAAAGCAGTTATTTCTCTTAGGCTGAGTTTTAAGCCTGTGGTAGCTGTGAGTTCCAGAGGTTGTAGGGGGAGCAGTGGCTGAACACTGTTGTGGTTGTGTCAGTGACACTGCATGTTAATGCAGCTGTTTCTGGGGAAGGGCAGAAGTATAGGTGCATAGTAATCACTGGGAAAATGAATGTTTAGTCAATAAACTAACTGGAAGTTCTCTAAAGGAAAGCTAAAAAAAGCAAAACCTTATTTTGTTTGTGAGTTGATCTAAGTTGATCTAACATGTCAACCTGTTAATTCCTTAGTCTAAACATACCTGGTGATACTGCTGTTTGACATGTTGCTATTCTCCTTCTTTAACGTTGGGGTCAACAGAGGTTGCAAATGCTGTTTTATATGTTCAAAACAGATGAACCCTCGGTGGTATTTAACCTCTAGTTTTTATTAAATTTCCTCTAATATGTGGGCATCTCTCCCCCCTCCCACTAGTTCTCTTCATTTAGGCTGCTTTTTCTTATCAGCAGAGATGAGTAAGAGATAAAGACTGACCCAGTTCAGATACTGTGATGGAAATGAAAAGGAACATATACATCTGGGAACAGCGGGACGTGTTTTCTCTTTAGCGTGGTTAGATATCTTGCTCCAATCTTTGTGCTGAAGGCTTAAAAATCCTCATATGTTAAAAAACCCTGGAAAATTAGGTGGTAATTTGTATTCTCTTGAAGCATGTGGAGGTTTGGGGCTTTATTCTCTGAAAAGGTGTGTTAATCTGGTGCTTGTTGGAAAGGTTATGTGAGGAGCTGGCCCACATGCAGTACTCTGTGAGGGCAAAGGAATATGGATGAAATGCGTTGTTTGCTTATTTTCTATTCAAAGGAACACAACGTCAAACAAACAATACAAATTACGATGGTAGCATTCCAGAAAACAGAAGATTTTGGGGGTTAAAAAGGTAAACTGAAATGGATTATGAACTTCCAGGAAGCAACATCCCAGCAAATGGTAGGATATGAGAACTGAATTAATTTCCACCCTGAGGATTTGTGTACAGTAACGTATGCAGTGGACTGTCTGTAGCTAAAGGCTTTTAGAAAGTAGTCTGCCTAGGTCTGTCTCATCCTACTGAAATGGATAAGGATTTACAAGGTACAGAATCAGACAGATGTTAAAAGGTTTTGAAAAGCTCCCCATTCATACATGCTGACAAGATTAATGAAGCACTTCCCAGCTCAGAGCATAATTTTTATATGCAGTTTATGCTTCTCAGCTGAAAAAAGTTCCCTTGTTAATTCCTTCTCTTTAATACAAATATTTTGTTTACTTGTTGAGACTTCACTATTGACTATACCTTAGGAATTCTAAATTAATTTAGAGCGTTCATATGTATATTTTCTATTTGCTCCTGTGAGAAGTTAGTGGTGCTGATGTGAGAAGATCCATCAAATTTCTGTTTAGGTTTAAAGCACTGCAGAAGAATATAGTAAATTGAACCAAAATCAAAAAACCAAGAACTCCTTCATTACTAAACACTATAGTAACAAGATGTTATATGTAATGCATTAAAAACAGAATGTGTATTTGTTCTACAGGTGCATCCTAAATGAATAGAAGTACTGTGCAGAAGTAGTTTTATTTTTTTTTCTTAAATTTTTAATGAAGTTGCTTCCACTCAGGTGGTCAGCGTCTAAAACCTGTAGACCAGATGGTTCTCTCCAGGAGAGTGAAATGCAGAATTGCAGAGTGCAATCTAATGGTGCCAGACCATGCAGGACAATCTGCTGCCCAAGCTTGCCTTAAAAGCAGAACAAGAATAACCCAGAATTAACAGATGAAAAATGGTCACAGGCCAAACTGGGGCAGAACATCATTTACTTGTTTCTTGGGGAGCACAAAGCAATACTCGAATAGCAGCAGGTGAGAATGAATTTTAAATATATAATTGTGCTCGAGGCTAATTTGTTGCTTTTACCCATTGAGTTTCTAAACAGTGCAGTGGGGAAGGACAATTGCTTTTACAATCCATGCCCCCTATTCTGTGATAAACCCATAAATATGTGGCTTGCTGAGCATCAGCAAGTAGATGTAGAAGGAGTACCTCCCTTCCTGGTCTTAGAGCAAGTCCTGTAAATCTTGTGGTTTTTGCTTTCTTCTCTTCCCTGAAGGCAGAATCCAGTCATTTTCTGAAATAAGACATTCATTTATGTGAGGGATTTCTTTCCTGCCATTTCTATTGTAATCTAAACTGCCAATAATGTAACTGTGCCTTGTATCAAAATGGTGGTTGTTTCTTTCTCAATGTGGGAGCATCTTTTTCTTTAGCCTTTGAGAAATTTCCTTTCTCTTTAATAGACGTACGAGTATAACTTGAAAGCCTCTGCATAAGAAATTCAGGCTTGCTTGCATAAGCTGCTGCTTTCATCTCCTTCAGCACATCTGCATCTCGCTTCTCCTCAGGGGGCTTACAGTGTCCTGTCTGAGAGGAGGGATGGGTTTGCATCTCAGAGAATAGGCTATAAATGCAGGCAGGCATTCATTTAATATTTCCGTAGCAAGTAGCTAGGTTTGGTGGAAGTCTGACAGCAGATGGACATTCAACTAGGAGTGAAAGCAAGAAGGAATCTGTCTTACACCATCCCTGGCTGGAGAGAATTTCTTGATGAAAATTAAGATTAATGGTTATTCTATCCTAAAATTTAAGATGAGAGGGGTGATTTTCCTTTTGAATTAATTCTCTTGGCAGCAATAAAATTCTGGTGTATAACAGAGTGCTTTGATCTATGCAGTTCTCCTTTTCAAGCAGCTGACGGTAGAAAGACTATAATTAATCTATATGTGTTGCCTTCTACTTGAGGCATTTTTTAATATTTTGCTTTTATGTATCCTTTTGTCCATGTATATATGAGACTGTCAGAGAGAAATCTGAATTTTTATTACCTTGTTTAGAGTAAGACTTTTTCATTTTTCTATACTGAAACATTTGAGAGAGCAGGTACCAATATTTATTTTCTTCCAGGATTGAACTTGCGTCCCTCTATGCTATCTATTGGTGGCATACATGGGATTCTTGTCAGAGCTTTGCTGGTGGTGGCCTACTTATCTGGCTGTAGTGACTCTGGCAAAAGGCAGGTGGTTGTGGGGCTAAATGCAGTGTTGAAACACAAGCATCTCCCTTGGAGGCTTTTGGTGTGTGCACTGGGGTGGGGTGATTGGTTTCTCCTTTTGAACAGACCTTTGTCTTTGGCACTGGGGCTCTGTGGTGCCCAGCCTCTGGCTGTGTGTGAAGGAGAGGACTTGGGAGGATGGGTGGGCTTCATTTTATCTCTATATCCACTGCAGAGGAAGGTGGTTGCTAGGTGTTTGTGTCTCACTGTGTCAGTGAGATAGCTGAAATGGGGGCGAGGCAACAGGGATTACTGACCCTGATGTGAGGAGTACACAATGCTGACATGGAGCAGTGAATTCAGAGAAGGAGACTCCTGATGGCCACATAACATATCACAAAATCTCTTCTAAGAATCAAATTTGGTCATGTGTTTAGGACCACCTGAATTTACTGTAATATTGAATTATTTTAATCTCTGTCATCGGAGGGTTTGTTATTGTAAATTATTATTTAATAAAAGAAGTAGTGAGCCATGCTAATCAGATTGCAGTAGCGTTATGCCAAACTCTCTGCAGTCATCTAGTAAAAGACAATTTCTGCTTCACAAATTAACCTCTTTCACTAAGTCCTGTCCCCTCTGTTATTGTAGGCTGAAGTGGAGGGCGTCCTTTTTGGTGCTAAGTAATCAGCATAAAAATTTGAGCTAAACAACATTCGGAGCAAAACACTTTTTGTACTACATTACTCGTCAAATTTTGGTGCAGTTACCAACATTATTCTCACACTAAATTAAAATACAGCACTATACCAGCTACTAAGAAGAAAATTTACTCTCTCCCAGCTGAAACCAGAACAAATGGTTATGCAATTTTTTCAGGTTCAGCTGTGAGACTCTAGTAATCTGTGATGCTGCCCATGTCAGGGAAGAGGAAATTCTGTTTTGGGATCATTACATGAAAGAGAAGGATAAAGGTGCAGTAGTATAAAGACAACAGAAAGACATATCTAGCATATATGTAACAGCTCGATTTAATGTTTTCTAGAAAATCTATTTTAAGCACCTTTGCCATGATTTTTGCAAATTTTTGATTTACAAATACTTCCACTGTCTCAATCGGATTTTAGATCTAGAGTTTCAATATAGGCAGTATCATGAAAATAATGTCAAGATTATACTATATAGACCTTATGACCATTTTGGTTCTACAGATGTGTAAGGCAGCTTTTGCAAGTTGGCTGGTGTAGCTGGTACAGCCACAGAAGGTCGAAGAACTGGATATGGAGATTACAGAGGTCTTAAAAATGGAATTTAAAGAAGAAATTAGTTCCAGCTCTTTATCTCCAGACACCTACCACAGTAGGAAGCTACTGGAATGACGGACAGTGCAGAATTGAGTCTCACAGTTTTAATGTGCATCTTTAGGCAAACTTTTTTTTTCAAGAGGCCATTACTGAACTTGCATCCAGATACGTTACATTTTTGTAGAGTCGTTGAGCATCTGCAAACAAGATTGAGAAGAATCAAGGAATTTTAAAGAAAGGGACTGTTGTGGAAACTAGCAATGATCTGTCGCAACAAAACGCATGTGTATGAAAGTGACCTGAGGGATTTCTGCATGTGATGGAAAAAAATAAATTTGCTCTTCTTGGAATATTGTTTTGCATCTCTCTCATTTAAATTGCTAGTGCACACTGTGTTATTGCATTTGGATATGTACACCAAATATTTATGACTAGTCTCTTGAAACTGGAAACAATTAAATGTGCTTTCTTGGAGGAATATCTAAGAACCATACAAGCAGTTGATTGGTTGTTGCTAGCACATGCTTTGAGGAGCACAACTTAGATCCTAGGTGTCTAGTTGAGGTTGTAGGATGTGCCTGAGAATATCAGTAGTGTGTTGCTAGGGCAGGATGCCCATTACCTGGTACAGATAGGGGTGAGGGGTTTTTGAGGGACAGTCATGGTACCTACTGAAAACAGTGACTGAAATCACGTAGTCATAAAAGGGTTTAGGTCATAAAGAACCTTAAAAATCATGACAAGGGACACCTTCCACCTAGACTGTGTTACTCAAATGCCAGCAGAAGAATCCCTTGGCCATGACCTCACCTGTGTGGAAATGCCAGTATGCCTATCTGCACATTCACCAACCAGGTCTAAGCAAACAGTAGCATTTAAAATAGCATTGTGTTAGTTATGGGAAATGTTTGGATTTTTGGCAAGAATATGGCAATGTCTTTGTACTAAATATTATGGAGCCAGTGCCTCTTGTAAGTTTTTGTATTTAGTGCAAGCTTCTTTCTAGAAGGGTTAAACTGCTTCTAAACTGTGAACTCAGTGGTGCAGGTGGGTGGTCCGTGCTGCTTATTGCTGCAGAGAAATTGTCTGTGCTGTGGGGTTGTTTTCATGCAGAGTGGGGGTGAAGATAGCGTTTGAAATTCTGTGCCTGGCTGTCAATTTTAAGAAAAACAAACCAACCTGTAATTCCTCCCTTGAGTCACCTATGGAGGTGCCTGATTCAGGATCTGTAGCTGCTGCTTTTGTAAAATAGGTAACAGATCACTGCTGGTGAACAGTATTCTCCTTTGCCAGGGAAGTACTTGGATGCTGTGCCGAGTTTGCCGTGTCTCTGTGTGGTGGCTGTGTCATGCCAGACGGCTGATGTGCTGGTAGGGAATCACAGAATCATAGAATATGCTGAGTTGTAAGGGACCTTCAAGGATCATCAAGTCCAGGTTCTGGCCCTGCACAGGACCATCCCCAAAAGTCACACCATGTGCCTGAGAGCACTGTCTAAATGCTTACTGAACTCTGTCAGGCTGGCGCTGTGCCCACTGCCCTGGGGAGCCTGTTCCACTGCCCAAATGCCCTCTGGGTGAAAACCCTTTTTCTAATATCCAACCTAAACAACCTCCCCTGACACAATTTTAGGCCTGGCTGGAGATGCTGTGCCTGACACACCCCAGGACGTGGTTGGCTTTCTTGGCTGCAAAGGCATTGCTGATTCATAGTCAACTTTCAGTTGAGCAGGGATCTTCAGGTCCCCTTCCGCAGCACTGCTTTCCAGCATCTTGTTCCACAGTCTGTACTTCCAGGGTTGCCCCAGGGTTGCAGTCCAGCACTTTCCCTGGTTGAACTTCATATGAACTTGACCAGCGCCTTTGGCAGTAACGCAAGCAGCAATGTCTCTTGTCTGAAGTTGCACCAAACAGAAATAAGGTTAAAAGGGTCAACCAGCTGTGGAGAATTGTAGTCATCTTCCTGGGCAGAGCCTCTCCCATGTGATCAGTGCTGATTGACAGGAGCAGAGTATGCGTCAAGCCTGGGATGATCTAGAGCATATGGGTTACAAACATTTGGGATGACAACGTGCTTTTCTCTGCAGATATTAAGAGGCCCCAGGACATTGCAGCAGTGTGCAATTAGGAAAGCACCTTGCAGCATGTTTAGAAGAAGAATTTGGCTTTTGCTGTCCATCCGGACTTTTGCCAGCTGAACTTTGGTCATCCTAATGAACTATTAGCTGATGAACCATATGCAACCAACCAGATGTAGGCCTTTGTGTAGGAGCTTTGCCCTACTGTTAAGAGGGTGCTGTCAGTACATCTTTGAAACCTTGTTGGTCTTCAAGGTAGAATGAATAATTTTGTGTGTGCTTGAGGTAAAATAAAGCAAGCTGTTAGTATTTTCTGGCAGGCAGATAAGAAAAAAGAGGAGCTCCTTTATTCTGCTTCATTGTAGCTGCTGTGGTTCACTGGAATTAATATGTGCTGCTAAAGTTTTCCTGAGACTTGCCTTGATTTTTATTTTTATTACTTTCACCTGTATGTATGGCATTCAGTCTGTAGTACCACAGCTAGTAAAGCTTTTTATTGAGCCAAAGCTGTGTTGGCAGTACCATGCTTTTCCAAAATAAAGGGACTGGTGGTCAGTAGTTGGGAGGCTTGTGGCTGCCAGTTGTTATGCATCTGAGATGTCACAGCTGTACTATGTTTCAAGAGCAAATGGGAGAAGGGGAGATGGAAAGGCAAAATTTTAGGCATTTCCGAGATATTTAGAGCATTCTGCTCTCATGTTGCCACAGAATGGCTGAAGTTGGAAAGGACCTCTGAAGAGTACCTGGGCTGGCCCCCCTAGTGTTTTAGACTTGCTGAGAATAGCTATTTTTTAATGGTAACATTAGGAGATTAACCACCTTCGTGTCTTCTGAATAGCTGTGTGAGCTACAGGTTTCTTACCTACAGTTTCAGGACTGATATGATGCTATGTTTTTATAGATCTTTTCTTATGTTACATCCTTGTTTAGGCATTGAGTGGAGGGTAGCACAGCAATTTTGCACTGACAGTTGTATTGTCCACTTTCAGTGAACACAGTTGTGTGATCTCATTTTTCTGTTGTTGTTTGGACACAGGTGGCATCTTAATTAAGGACAAGATGCTGCTGAGGACAATGTGGATCACAGATTGCAGAGTTATGGAGAAAAGGTGTTGAAGTATGAGTTTGGCTATCAGGATGGTCTGTTACAAAGCCAGCAGCAGCATTCTAAGTATGAAATGATTGCCCTTGCAACATGTACCAGGAGGGTAGCATAGAGGTGCATCAGAAAGAAGAGGGAAGCCAGGCAGGAAAAGTGAGCAGGCATAATGGCTGATAGATTACATTTTGCAAAGTTATCTGGATTGTTCTCTCCATATGCAAGTGCAGCTGCTGGTCTATGTGCAGGTGTTGGAGACGGGAGCCAGCTGAGGAAGCACAACAGCAACAGCAGGTCACATCCTTCAGAGCTGGAGCTTAGTACTGGACATAACAATTCATTCCAGGAGAGTATCACAGGATACTGTAATTTAGGGTAAAGATACTCTCTTTGTAATATTGCAGTCAGTTTTTTCTAGGCCTGCATGAGAGCTTCAGTGTAGACTCAGCATCTAGGAAGTTGTCATCACTGAGGTCACCAGCCTTGTGGGTCTCACCAAAACTCTGCAACCTTGCAATGTGAGGATGAGGTGCCCTGAGCCCTGTTGAAGGAAGTGCCACTTTCGAGAAGGCTTAGAGCTTCATCAGGAGGCAAATTGTATATAATATTTTCATTATTATCTTGGCATAAGAGAGTGGGCATGTGCTAATAAATTCTGCTGGGGATACTCTGTGGGAGGCACTGTCAAACAGAGAACTGGAAATAAGGGAAGAACTGGAATACATTAAAGGTTGCAGTAGTAAAAATGGGATGGAGTTCTTCGTTTTGTTCACGAAGCTGAGTGTTTCTGTTGTTAGCATCCTGCTCATCATCTTGTCTGTGGAGGAGAAAGTCCTGGCTTTCACAGTAATGGCAGAATGGCTGTAAGTGTGAAAAAGATAAATTTTGTCTTGTCTGAGAAGACATTTCTAATAAAAAGGCAAGTGTTGTGCTGATTTTCATCCATGTGTGGTTAGAAACCCTGGTTAAACTTTTCTGGAATACTGAACCTAATTCTGATTGTATTCAAGTTGAAATTCAACAAAAACAAATACAGACGAAGTGCTCCAAGGATGAAGGGTGCAGAAGCAGTACAACAGCGCATACTGAAAAGATTGAGAAGAAAAAGCCAGAGGAATAATGGCTTATTTCCTTTAAAAGCTAGTGGTGGTACAAAAATAAAGGGTCACCTATAAATAACGATAAAGGTCAGTTTGGAATTGGAAATAAAGTTCCCTGTCTATGATGACAGGCACAGTTGACTGAACTGTTCTTAGTGCATGCATGATATCTTCCCATAGTGTGATATCACTGGAAAGTCTTTGGTCTTTAGTTAGCCCTCTGAGGGCTTCATAAAGGAACATTAGGATAGAAGTAGCCACGTTTTCTTTTTAAATTAACACATTAACCAGAATTCTTGGTGGTTTATTTTGCAGTTTTATATTGCAATATAAAGATGGAACTGTAAACAGATTCTGAAAAAATAATGCAAAAGCCTCTTTAAAGTATGTCTGAAAAAGCTTTAGAGTATGGTGAGAAAAAGGCCTGTTGAAGAACAACAGATCCTGAAAGTAAATTTGCTCCAGTGTACTGAAAATTTAGGAGCACAAGTCTGTTCTTGTAAAGTCTTCCAGTTGTAGCTGCTGGTGGGAGTTGGTGCTTCTGCCTGATTTACAGGGTTTCACTGGAGATGGAGCAGAATTAAGAAAACAGGAGTCCAAGACCTATTGATTTAATTTAGTAGGATTTCTTTTTCAAAACAGGTGGGATGTGTAGGGGGTTGAACTTTTATTGTATAGAAAACTGTAGTTTGAACCATTGGAGGTATACTAAAAGACCAGGTCCATTGCTTTATTTTTTTTGCTCTTGGCAATACATATCCAGTGAAGGAACAGTAGTGCTGTGTCAGCGAAAAATGAGAGGAGCCTGAACCTTGTGTAAGTCACTGATATTTGGCTCCTGCAACATGACTGAGTGGGCCAGGTAACTGAAGTGGGCACTTTGCGAATTGGGCACATGGGTAGTAGTGCTGGCAGCCAAACCTCTATCCCATCATTTAAGAATATTGAGCATGCTGGGAGGAGGAGGCTGGGCTTGGGGGGGGAATAGGAGACCCTGTTGGGAATGTCCATCTGTTCTTCATGCTGATGAGGTTACATGCCTGTGATTTTTTGGCTGGAGAAACTTGACATAATAAATAAATCTTAAAAAAGCTTCTGTGACTTATAGCAACAATTTGTGCCAGAAGAGGATGCTATCAATTTGGTAGTTTAAAAAAAAGAAAATGAGATATCTTTGCTGTGGATCATTCAGCATCAAAGTGAAATTATTTTTTTCCCCATTAAGATATTTTAACACTTTGGTACCTTATTCAAACTAATAATTGCATGTTTTGAGTATGCTAGGTCACATGTTCTTACAGCTGCTGTTCCCATGTGGGAAAAGCAGTGCTATTAACCCAGCCTCCCACTGGGGTTACAAACCTTGCTATTATGTGTTGGAAGAATGAATTGCAAGGAGCTTATTTGAAGGAGATACAGATTCATTTCTGCCAGTGAATTGTGCTCTTGTTTTACTGTATCACCATGAGTCAGAAAGATGCAATGTTGTCAAAGGTGGAAAGGCAGTCAGCTTTCTACAACCCATGAAGTAAATTACAGTTCTGGTATATAATTTCTGAAGTCAGTTCAGTAAGGGAAAAATAGAGGACAAATTCCAGTATAAGATTGCTTCCTATTTAAATAACAGTGATCATGAGTAATTAAGAGTAGTTTACTGATACTTTTGAAGCATTTTTATTAGTTTTATGAGGTTTTCAAAGGCATTGCACTTTTCTAGCCTCTGTGTTGAAAGTTATTTTCTCTTCTTATGTCTCAGTATCATAAAGTCACAGGCACTTTTTTTACACTAAGAGTATGGAAGAAGAAATGCTTGCTTTGGTACTTAGATTTTTTTTGTCCTTCACAATAACCTGCCTAGTCTTCTGTTATGAGTCGTTAAGAAACATGTTGTCTTTTATGACTTTTTTTGAATCTTCTAGCTTTTGTTTTGGAAATCCAACATAGCCTGCCAAGTCCTCTTTATGAGTCCAAGCAGAAGTTAATACATCAAGATGTGAGTTAAATCTTTGAAGTGAAAAAGATATTGCTGAAATTCCTTTACACTTCTAGGGATATATAGTTAGGAAATATCATCAGGTGAGGAATAGGTCTTTTTATTTATAGCTCTTGGTTTTTTTCTTTAATGTAGGAGTTTAGATTAGTGTACAATAATTTGTGTTATGTTGTGTTTTGGCTTGATCCTGATAATGACAAAATGTCAATATCTGTTGCATCTGGTGAGTTAATAATTTTCTTTCCTGAGGAAGTACACGAGGAGTACTCTTGAAGAATAAACTCTGCTGCAGCATACGATACAGTTATTGTACTTCTGTGTAAGTGCAATGAAATGAACGCCTCCAGTAACATGTGGAGGCATTTAATTATCAGAACCATTTGTTATTATTATTTGATTTGCTGTTAAGGAAAGTAGAGAGGAAGAAAAGCCAAAACCCTCCTGGGAACCCAAAAGCTTTTTAGATGTGTTTTGTGGTTGTTTCATGCTTGTTAACTCCAGGATTTGGTTTCAAAGCCCTTTTAATAGAAATGCTAATGGGATTCTTCTCCATCTTAGAGTGTGCAATAAGATTTTTTGTGGGAGAGCAACATGAGCTGCACAGAGCAACATACTATTCAGTAACACTGTCCAGATTTCCACAGAGCTGGTGTTACTGGCGTAGTATTTCATAAGATTGAGGGGAATCATTCCTCTCCAGTCATTGCTTATATGCTTGTTGGGGCTTGTCAGTTTGCTGGCATTCTGCTCTGGACTGTTTGCTTAAACTTGTGTGTGTTCTCTAATAGCAAGGGTCGGGGTAGGCAAAACCAAAGCATCCCCACCACCACACACTCGAGATAGGTGCCTCCCTCAGTTGTGCACTTCTCACCTGTAAGTGAAAGCTCCCACCTGGAAACTTTCTTCTTCCTATCTGTGGTTGCAGTGATCTGCTGCAGGAAAACCAGGAGTCATTGGCCAAATGGACACCTGCACTGGTTTGATTGCAGAGTTTGGAGCTTCAGGTGGGCGATTTTACCTTTTTTGGGGGAGAGATTCCCCATTCCTGCCAGCCAGTTGCTGTTAATCTCTAATAAGGCTTTGATTCATTAATGGATTTGAGTACCTGAGAGGCACTGACAGGACAAAGGAGATGGGGGCAGGAGGAGCATGTTACATCCTGTAAACTCTCCATTTAGTTGTACAGTCTCTTGGTCTATTTTCAGTTTGTGACATCTCATTTTGGTTGGTACTTAATCCTGTGTGGACTATGCCACTGATGATGTTAAATCTTTACTTTATGAAAGTAAAGTTTTACCATATGGGTCTTTCATTTCCTTTATTTGAAATCTAGAAGATGATGTTTCTTCCAGTATCACATGTCCTTCTGGGGGTTTTAGTCATACCTGCTGTAATTGTTTCTAGCTAAGTTAAATATAATGCTGTTCTATAGTTATTGTGCTATGAAATAGATTGTATTTTGTACTTCAGCTTTCTGAGCAAAAGTTGACTCTAGTCTTGGCGTAAGTGATTTTTTCTCTTCCTTTTCCTGTCACCCTGCCAAAGGTAACCCTTGAGATGAACAGCTGAGGTGAAGGAAAATGATCTAATGACACTTCTTGGTAATTAGTTGTAAAAATGGGTAGTACTCAGCATGTTTTCCTTAATTCTTGTTCATGCCAAGGCATCTTGCAAACAGGTTTTGTTTAGATTTAGTAATTTCTGGTTTACATTGTTTATTTTCAACTGGGAATGCTGCAGATCCTTTTCTAATAATGTGTCTATCTGATGCATTCCCATGAAGTATTAACATCAAGCATGCCCTCTCTAAACCTAATACAGCAGGAACTGCTTCCCCTGGAGGTGCAGAGAAGCAGAATTAGGTTTGAATGGAAAAATCAAATTAAGCTGAATTGAGAGGAAAGAGAGTTTGCATGAGTTTCTGAAGTGATGGCTGGGTGTATTGTGTTGTAGGCTGCATACCTGCTCCATTTAGTGGCTAGTGTAAATGGGGCTCCTCAGTGTAGCACAGTATCTACCCCTGTGGCATACTGATGCTGCCCTTGACAATCCTTAAAAATGAATTTGATGTGCAGCCAGCAGACACTGCCTTACTTTATTGCAGAGTAGCCACCTAATGTTCGACAGCCATTTTGCATTGTGAGTATTATGCATTGATTAACAGCACAAAATCTTTCTGAAAAAGTTTTTTTTTTATTTTTTTAAACAAGAAAAAAGGAGATGTAGATGGCCATGGAAAGGAATACCACCTGCTGTAGATAATCAGGGTTTTTTTAGCAGTTCCTGAGTCTAATGGCCATCCATTCTGGTCCTTGCTCAGCCTGGCAGCACGAGGCACGATGACCTGGTTTCACACCAATCATTGCAGTGCCACCATGAACATGTCACCTGCAATGCTGCAGTGTAAGTCCAGTGTAAGAGGGGATGCTGCCTTCATGATGAGGAGGCCTTGATGCTAACTCTTACACAGATGCTTGATTCATACAAAATCGGAGTCTGAGCTGGTGCAAGTTTTCTTGATAGATAAAGTATAAAAATTGCAGGACTTAGCAGAGTTACTACAGAGTTACTACAAATTACTGGACTGTTTTGCAGCCTTTGCAGAGTGTTATGCATCTTTTCTGTGTTGGGAACCTATTTTTTACCTTTTTTCCTGGTGGTTTTCCCTGAAAACAGCAACATCTCTTTTTGTTTTGTTTTCTGTTGAGATAAGTATCTGTCTAATAATACAGCCGCAATGAGGGAGAGTTTTTGTCTGGGATGCAAAATCTGTACATGACTCATGTACATGAGTAGCATTAGGTTGACGATTACAGAGGACCCTTTTTCTGTAAAAAATGCCTTGAACTAAGCATGAAACTTGATTCTGACTTTGAGTATACACTAGTTTTGTTAACTCACTCCTTTCAGAATGGCAGATTTTTTCTGGCTTACATAATTTAAAAAATAAAATAGTGGTAGGTTATTAGATGACAGCTGTTGTCTCAAAATTCTGTTCAGGAATTTGGTTTATTCCTCATCTGTACCTCGTTTATTCTTGGCCCTTCAGTTAGGTGTGAACTTGTTCTGGCATTGAGACTGAGAATCAATTCTGTGTCACAGGTTTTGATGCAGTCCCAGTGTCAGGACAAGCAAGAGCCTAGAAAACTGTGCTCCTTTCCTACTCTCCTGCTGTAGCTCTGCTGTCTTTGTCCTGACATACTGAAAAATAGGGTGAAACTAAGCACAAGGGGAAGTGCAAAGCTAAAGTGGAAAATCACAGTTGTAAGGGATATATTCAGAACAATTTAAACACTGTGTCTATACTTAATTTCAAAAATTTATAGATGTATTTGCATGATCATATTTTTTCCCGTACTATTGCTATTTATGTAATTTCTTGTGAAGTCTTTGTTTGTTACACTGAACCCCTCACTGTCTCCATTCCTAAACAGTCAGGCCAACAAAAGACAGCTAAATAATTATTAAATCAATATATTTCCCCCAGTTTGTATTTAGGCACCCTTTTTATCCTGTAATGATTACCTAACCAGGTAGCAGAAACAAACCTTTTTACTTGTGCTATTTAATACATATTATGCTCAGGATACACATGGTCTTTGAAGAAAAAATACAGCCTTTTTTTGTTTCCTCCTGAGTGCAAAAAATTACCTTTTTTTTTTTGTAGAATGGTCACTTTGTTTGTGAATGGAGTTTGAAGAACAGGTTAAGTGACCTCTTGCAGCTTAGAAATTGTTCCTCTTACACATTGTGCATTCCTCTTCTCTTGCCACTCCATTTCTCTGGTTTGAGGAACATATCCACCAGCAATTGCAAAATGTGGATTTTCAGTTTCTAGAAGTTTAGTGAATCAATGTATTTTAAAACCAACATACACTTTTAATATTAAATATCTTTCTGTTTTTACAAATGCTAACAAAATGAGTTAATGATGGTTAGCAGATCAAAAACTGCATCAGCCAATAATGAGTATTAGAGTACTGTAGATATATAAATTAGAATTATATATAAGAATTATAAAAATTAAAGTGAAAGTACAAGGAATAGAAATGGCCTTTTAAGTTACCAAATAAACTTTTTACTGTTGCCATTTACAACAGAGAAATAGCTCCTGATTGCCCAGCACTTAAGTAGCAAAAGAGACAGATACTGATTCTTCTATTAAATTTTTAGATTTGACAGTAAAGCCAGGTTTTGCAGCCTACCACTTACTTGCATTGTTGCTAATTGAGTTTTAAATGTTGCACTCTGTTTCCTGCTGTAATGATGATTTAGATATTTTTTGTTAATGAGCTTAGATAATTAGAGTGTCCATCTTCAAGGGCTGCCTTAAAAACTACAGCAGTGCTGCAGTCCACTGAAAAATGATCTTAAATTATGGTTCTTTACCCTTTTACCTTAAAAGGAACTTCACAGAATACTGTTCTTGTAGGTGGCAAATAAAAACCTCTGTTAAAGACAGAACCTCAATATAGAAAAGCATTTTGGCTAGTCAGGTGTGAAATAATCCCACAAATCATTATTATGATTGATCTACAGAAGGATGACAGATGCTATCTTGTAATGCCTTGCCAAGGGTGTGAGACTTCTGGCATTTCACGATATCTTCTGTGCCTGAAAGGACAGTATAATTAAAGCAAAACAAGAAAGACAATTATATTTACTAACTTTGAGTACCAAACCCACGAAGAGAACAAGCAGTAAGTGTTTATTTAGGTATTTTGTTCTCTTTTGCAAGCATTTCTGGAGGTGTTTATTTCTGAGACACTAGGTCTGTAAGTGACAGGGAGTAGAGGGAATATTAAGAATCATTGCTCCAATGCAAATCACATCTGATCCTTATTGTTATCCATGCTGCTTCTGCTAGCTTAAGAATGTGCATTAAATAGATTTTTGGTGGTGGTGGTGGTGGTGTTTGTTGTTGGGTTTATTTGTTTTGTTGGTTTGGGATTTTTTAGCAGAGCTATGAATACATGTAGTAGAACTTTGTTGCAACAATTTTAAAAGGAAAGAAAAAGGAGAAAACTGCTTTCTGGACCTGCAAGATTTGTGCCTGGTGCAGAAGCCTTGCTGGGCTGCAGAAGTCTGATGTGGCTTTGTTCTTTCAATTCCCTTATTGCTGTTGTTTATTTCTAAGAGTAGATCAATGAGAGGGGCTCAAAGAAAGTCCTGGGTTCTTTCCTGCTGAAGTCTAGGACTGGAAATCGTTCCTTGCTCAGCTTGTCAGGGACAGCTCAGACACTTCCAGAATTGGAGGAGAATGTTCTAGACCCTGCCCAGATCCTGGGTCACTTGCAGATGTGTACTTGGTCAGTCCTCAATGGAAGAGATGACTGTTTTCCACTGTTGATGGCAGTGATGTGGTACATGGCAAGTTTCTAATCCTCGATCCTCTAAGAGAAATTTTCAAAACATTTCCAGAGTTTTGGGTATTTTTTTTATGTGGACGGTTTCAGTGAGCCTTTAATCAAAGCTGCAAAAGTATTCAAAATTAACAAAGATTACTTTTTTTCTGTATTTAATTCTTAAACAAAGGACTAACATATATATGTCTATTCTTTGGTGGAAAACCTTGAGTATTTCTTAGACATATGTGTATTCTTTTGACGTAAGAGAATCAGGTTTTTTGGGGGGGGTTAATTTATTTTTATTATTTTAGAATTTTCTGTTGTCTGAGACACCATTAAAAAGGAAGAAAAATGGGTTGAAAGCCTGTTCTTTTCTATGTGTATTATTTCATAGCACATTCATCAGCTCTACTTCCTGTGATGCATAGATATCCCTACTTAGCTTGGTCACCAAAAAGATACACAATTATCTCCCTTTGTGGGTGATGATCTTCTAAAACCTGACTGCCTTACTTGTGTGTTTTTCTGAAGATAAGGTCCTGTCTGCACGGATGCTTTTTTTTTTTTTTTTTTTTTTTTTTTTTTTTTTTTTTTTTTTTTTTTTTTTTGTCACAATATGTCTTCCTTTTTTTTATAAGAGGCTTCTGTTGATTTGCTGCTTTTTTTCCTTTTGGTCACATGCTTTTCAGTTTTCTAGCATTCTATTTATAGTAGACAGAATTTTGAAGGTCTTTATTGAAATTTCTTTACCAAGTTCAGTAGTAAATATTTCAAATTGAAATATAGATACACAAGAATATTGTATGAAATTTTCAATGATATATGGGTTATAAAACTTCTGGAGTACATGAAAACTTTTGAATGCAATAAATACAGGTTTATGATCCAAGAGGGTTGGTCTTTTTTATTACTTAGCCAGATACAAGATGCTAAAAAAGAGACTGCTGAGCAATTTCTGCAGTTTCAGTGAAGCACAGGCAAGCTCTAACAAACATATGAATACCTTTGAGTTTTATTATTTCTATGTGCCTGAGAGGCCTCTGCCTTTAGGTCACTTCAAATAACCAGGTTATTGCAGTCCAAAAGAGAAGCAAGCAGCCTGGAACGTCCATGAAGTGCAAATAGAATTTTTTTTTTCTTAGTACACGTTTTTCACTTGATAGTATCAAATCCATGAAAGAACTGTTTCCCTGAAATTGCTGGACTGTTAAGAGCCAAATTTGACCGATCAGTTGTACAAACCATTACAAGGGAGAAGCAGCAGCAGCAATCTGTGCTTCATAAAGGAATGTATAAAGAGGGAAAAGGATTTGGTTTCATTAAATCAAGGCAGCATGTTCTTGGGAATAAAGCCTGTTGCCTGTTTGCAAGCAAGGAATAGAATAGCTAGAAATATGCATAAAAATACTATAAATGCCATCAATATAGAAGATACCAGATTCACTATTCTTCTCTTGTAGAAAAGACAGTTAAGCTTCACATTACAGAAAACAAAGGAAATTAGACATTAATAAAGAAATGAATGATTAGGAAATCTAAGTGGATCCATTAGTGTAGTGAGCAGCTATTGAATTGAAGTTACAATTTCTTTCAAGGTGCTAGAGTCCAAACTTTGTCTGACAATATGTTTGGCAGTAAGCAACAGTGTAAAATTGAAGCATCTGTAACTGTCAATGGCCCCATACAGCTTTATAAATCCAGGGTAGATGTAGACATGATTGTTTAAAAACACAATGGCATCTTTTGTGTTGGCTGTTTTCCTCACCAATGACAGCAATTTTGTTGCAAGAAAATTATTAACACTGCTGGGTTTACTGCATTTTCCTTGACTGTGTGGGGAAGTTGACTCTCTTCATTTGGCATTTGGGTTTTGAGGGTTATTTTGTACTGTAAGCTTTTGTTTTAGTGAATGTTCAGCTTCCTATGATGTTTCACCATTTTGATTGGTGATTTAATTGTTCTAGTGAAGTACTCTGGTCAGAGAGACTCCTGGAGTTGCCTTGATAAGGGTCTGTGGTTTTGAGCACTTCCTTGGGTTTGACTCTGCTTTGTTAAACACAAGCGCATATTGCAGAGGTCAGCTTGTCACCAGCCCTCATGGGATGGAACCTCACAGCCTGTAAGAGGTGGTGAAAAGTGACATTTGTCTCTGAAATTTAGTGGTTATGAGGAGTCACAAACACCACATGGATTAATAACACACTAGGTGAAGAATTTCAAGTAAAAAAATACTCTAACTGTGAACATTTCCAACTGATGGCTTTTGTCAAATCATTTTTCAACAGGAATGTTTTCGTGATCCTTGATTCTTACACTTGTGAGCTGAATTTAAAGCTGCAGAAACTGCATGCTAAAGAGAGTAGAGGAAAATAAATACTTTTTTTAAATATCACGTAAAGGATTTTATTTTTTTTTTCAGGAGAAAAGTAAACTAATTTATGGCTGGTTTGGGGATTAGTATTGTAGTTTATTATATCTGGAAAGAACATTTTCTGTAATGATTTAAACTGGTAATGTATTTAATCTTAGCCAAAAGCAGACAATGTTCTTTTTGAAAAGTGAGTCATTCTAGAGAAGAAGAGAGTTAAAGAGGAAAGTTCTTCTGACATAAGGGCTTAACTTCTTCAATCCCTGCATGAACATAGTGTTGTGTTAAAAAAAAAAAAAAATCATTATTACCCAACTTTCATGGAATGGGAACAGAGAAATTCTCATCTCTTACCGCCCCATTCAAGCATTACGTTCTTGTGAGCTCTGACGTGATTGTGTTATATATAATGTGTATTATCTGTTTGACTCGGGCTGATTCAAGCAGCAGAGTCCTTCATTCTTCAAATGCAAAGTAGAAGGTGTGAAGATCCTTGGCTGGAGATACCGAATTCGTATGCACTTAATTCACTTATCAAATACCAATGAAATCTTGTTTGACTGATTGGCAACATATTAAACACTTACTTATCTCCCCTTGGAAAGCCTGGCCTCATTGAAGTCTGGTAATCATTAAAAATATATTTGCTAATTCTGTATTAGAAGCCTGAAAGGATATTGTACCTGAGATTACTGGTAGACTATAGACCAGAAGAGTGCCATAAATGCCAATTCAGTGTAACAGAATTTTTCTTCAGTTTTTTTCACCTGATACTCTCTTTGCAAGTTGGTGGCCTTTTCTCCTTACCTCTGTTTTTGAATAGCAGTACTCTCGTACCTCCCAGAATAACTTACTGCATGTGATATGGTTGGTGACTGTCTTCTAAAATAATCTTTCTGTCACTCCCCTCTTCTGACTTTTTGGGGTTTTTTTTCCCTCTTCAGCCTGCCATTAGGAAAACAATTCTTGATATAGTTAGTATAGGCCCTCTCTATGAGGGCCTGGTTAGCTTGCCTGGGGAGCACAGAGCAAGAGTTAGCCCAAATCTGCCTTGCTGCCACCCCTTGTGCTGCCCTGAGTCATTTCTAACTTGCTTGCTCTCATTTATGTGCCTAATAACAAGGTTATAGAAAGAAACATAATTAAGGCAATTCAGTTCATCAACATGGCTTCTTTGTGGTTTTTTTTAATAATCATCATTAAGTGATAGTATGTTTCTGGAACTAGGTGTTCTTGAAGTTGCCTTTTAATCCCAACCATTCTATGATTCATGTTGATTTAGAATCAGCATATGGGTTTAACCATGTACTCAAGATCATGCTTAGGTTTATGTTTTCATCAAGGGGAAATCAGTGTGGTCAACTCCTCCTTGCACTGGCTCTCCTAACTAATTATCCTGTGAGCTGTTACCAGGATAGAAGATTACTTTGGAGAGCTTTTTCTTGAAAGCACTTTCCTCTGAGGTTAAGCATTTTTCACCAGAATTAGATTTGCATAAGACTTTGGTTATGTAATTTAGAGTTTATAATTTCAAAAGTCATTTTCTGTGTCTTAAACTAGAACTGGGGAAACATGCACATTGCTTGCTTTACTTTACGTTATGCCCATATACTATCACATGAACACCCATGGTACAGAAAGGCTGGATTACAGTAATGGCTCAAGCCCACTAAGATGGGTGCAAAAACTGAGATTAAAAGTTTACTAAGTATTTGCTGCTGGTTCTTTTCATTCATGGCTCTGAATATACCCCAAATGCTGCACTTCACTGAATTTCTTTAAGCTAATTGTGCTGGCTCTTCCAACTCAGGATGCATACAAGTATCCATGTGGACACTGGTTGCTAATTAAGAGCACAGGAATTTGAGAAATATTATTTAATTTTCCCATCTGTTTTTGGGAAGTACAGAGTGCTACAGATGCAAAGGTAACAAACAAATACAAGTTTTTTGTGCTGAGCAAATGTTTGTTTTGCACTGATAAGACAAATCTTTGCATTGAAGGAAGGAGGATGCTCTTTTTGGCATGCTGATACTGCTACCTGTAAAATCTTGTACGTGGTTGGGTGCTTGGAAGGTGATTGAATTGCAGCCTGTGATGGTAATACTAGTCTAAAATCCTGTAGTAGGAAGAGCAAACAAGGATACTATCCATCAAGTCTCTGTAAATAACTGAGGCTTTCTATGGGCTTTATGTAACTATCACTGTTATCCATGTAGCACTGGTGCCCATGCTTTAACTTTACTGGGGTTGGGATTATTGCTGCTGAGAGAAATACTGGTTGTAGAGAAACCTGTTCCTAAGAGTTTAATTAAATCATCAGCAAAAAAATTATCCTGTTATTTGAGCTTCTCCTCTTCAGAAGTCCTTTTCTCATTTTGCGTTGTTTCACCTTCCCTAAATTCATTTGGAGCATTGTGTTTAAAGCCAGGCTGTGCCTGCTTCTTCTGCATGATCTTCCTTCCTCCCTGAAAGGGCTGTCTGCTTTTGGTGTACTGAGTAGGATGCAGCAATATTAAGGGTGCATTGCTCCCTCTCAGGCTGCCCCTGCCTTCCTGCTGACTGAACCTGTGACCTTATAAACTGTTGAAATTCCTTGGGCCTTCGTTTTTCACATCTGTAAAACTGTGGATAAGAGAATTTTCCCATGCTATAAATAACCTTGATCTCAGGATATGAGCTGGAAATCCTGACCCAAACACCAATGAAGCACTTTCCTCACAAGTAATCCTTCTGATATGGTTATTTGTGGAATATTAATTTCTCCTTGATCCTAAGGGTGCATTAACAGGATATAATGATAGTGTACTTGCTTTTTACATTTCCTGAGGAGGATGCTCAGGGGCAGTGCTGACCTTGGGAGGGTGGCAGGGGAAGAGCTGGTTGTTACTGATGGATATGGGAATGAATGCTGATTTAATCCTGTCATGGTTTTTTCTCCCTCTGTGACCTAATTCAACACCTTCTGGTATATGTGATGAAAGCTCCTACCTCTGTTCATCTTGGAAAAAAAAAAATCTGTAAAATATTCTCTAGATAACCATCCACTTTCTACTACCACTCCTTTATGTGGCTTTGATCTGAAATTGAAATTTTTCATTTTGCACCTCACTGCTGTGGTACCAACTAACTCTTCTGAAAAATTCTGCTGGGGTAGGGGCATGGAGAGAAGGGATTTTTCTCTGCCGGTGTAGGTTTTACAGCATTTGGTAGAGCCTGTTTCCTGAGACTTGTTTCTGGTATTTCCTGTATACACAAAGGCACTCCTCTGCAGCCTGAGGTTACGTACCTGGTTTTTATTTTGTTGTGAGACACTGCAAATAATATTGTGACATGAAAATAATATTGTAGAGCTATTTTTTAAATCTTTGTGCTGCAGGTATTTTTCTAGGCTTAACATTTTGAAGGGCTTCTGCCCTTCTGCATAGGTTAGGGATTGGTGGTTTTTTTGCTTCCTCCTCCACCGGGGAATATTAATGGCTGTTGTCCTGAAGGTCTTTTCTGATGTGGTCTTTTCTCTTCTCTACTCTTTTTCACTCTGCCTCTTCAAATCAAGTGTCATTAATTTGTTCTAGCCTTCAGGGAATGGTGGGAGAAAACTAACTCCTATTAGAAGGAATGAGCGTGGGTGATCTTTACAGACACTAGAGTTGCAAGTGTTGGCAGAGCAGAACACAGTGTAGTGTCCTCATGTGTTGCACAGAAAACAGATTTTCCCAAGATGCCCTTTGCCTTTTTTTTCTTCTATGCAAAGAGAGAAAGTTGTCAGCCAAATAACATTGGCAAATGTGGCCTTGATGCTTCATTTGTGGTTTCCTTTGCTGTACCTGTATAGTCAATGGTTTTGGATTTATCTTTGGTTAACCAGGCCTCTTTATGAAAATACGTAATTGCAGATTTTTGTTAATGCCAGTTCACTCTGGTAGTATAAACTCATCAATTTGCATGCAGTGATTGAAGGGAAAAGATAGATGAAAGCCTATTATAATCACGTTAGATAACCAGATATGAATATGAATGAGATCATGCTTCTTTTGGAAATAGAGCTGTGTTGTTCAATAGACTTAGTGTAACAAACGTTTATATTAAAACCCATTATGTTGAGTCTTGTAGTTGTTTTCTTAGGACAAGTTCCTTAGTGAGCTGTCTACATGATTCTGACCTTAATTTCAGTAAGTAATGAAGTCTGCAAGTTCTTCAAACAGCTCACAAACAGGAACAGAACTGCATGGCAATGAAACAGTGTATGTAACTTAACCACAAACTTTGTTTTTGAGCTGTCATTTAGTGAGCAGATAAAAATAAAAAATTCTGGAGTTTCTTCTTTTATTTTGTACTTCTTCCTTGTTGTTCTCCAGAAAATAAGGAAGAAAATTGTTCTTTCTTTAGTGATTAAAAATGGCATTTTGAACATTTCATATTGCGATGACAGTATATAATGTTCCTCAGATACACACTTGCACACAAACCTCATTCAAGCTGTAAGATTGTGTAATCAAAGACATGTGAACCTTATATGTGATTTTGTTATTAAATTTTGAGGGAAGTCTGAGCCTTCTGGTTAATAGTTGAACCCTTCAAAAACAATGCAGTAGTTGTTCTTGAAGCACATGAGAATTTCCTGCATATAGCTCTGGTAGTTGCTTTCCCTCATATTCATGAGTTTTCTGAGGAAGCCCAGTCTTTGATGACTCAGCTACAAAAATTGGTCTAGTTGATTTTGCTTCACCTTTGTGTATTCACTGTAAGTACTCCTTCCCACTTGGCTTCTTCCCTTAGCCTTTCGTAACTTTTCATCCCTTCAAACTGCTTGCCTGGAGAAACATTTAGGACATACTTCTCATTGGACATGCAGCCTCTTTACCGTCTTATTTTGTAGAGCTGTACAAACGACCAGCCACGAGTCTGCTCTGACACATGCAGGTTTACATGGGGCAATTGTTTCTTTGTCAGTAAGGCTTTTTAAGTACCAGGTGTCTTTGAAAAGCAATAAGCTCTTGGAAGCATGTGCTCACTAATGGAATGGTAAGCAGCTAAACGCTTCCAAAACATTGTACAGAGCAACCTCCTTTGCGATTTGCAGTCTGCATTCTGCAGGGTAACTCAATTGGGTGTTTTCCTCCCTTAGGTTTTTCAGTATTGAGTGCTGCTTTGCTCAAGCACAGTCTTCTTGGAACTCAGTCCAAAAACATCCCTAGCTCAGTGAATGTAAAGAACAAGTTGTCAAGTGGTGGATATCATTCCATACACCATGGTTTAAAAGATGTCTTTGCTTGATTGTTGTTAATTGTCATACATGTATGAGTTTGCAAATGTTGCTTCTGGAGCTGGTGATAGAGTGTTGCATATCTGCTACTAATATCTGATGGCATTTGAAGACAGGAATATAATCTTGTGATACATGGAATGAAAATTCACTTGAAAAATTATTGTATTTTACTATCAGCTTATAATGTTACGCCAATTAAGTAAATCAGAAAATAAGTGCAGCATATCCAAACTGTTGCAGATAGAAAATTTTTGAATTGACAATGTTTAATGTAGTGTGAACATAAATTTTGTTCTTAATGTCCATTTGGAGTCATACAGAATAATCTTTGGACTGAGTTTGTACATCATTAAGAGCATTTAGTTATCTGAAGAAAGGTATGTGAAGAGCATTCACAGGCTTTTTATTTGTCCCAGTAGACATTGCACTCTAAATCACTGTTATACCACTTTGTCATCTATAAATAAACTGGCAAATGCACTGCTCAGCTTTGAATTTCCTTCACTGCTAGTACCACTTGAAATCAGTGGTTCCTGTTTCAGTACTGCTTGTTCCTCACAGTGGAACCATCAGAAACATAATTTAATTTGTATTAGGAAGACACAAACATTTCTCCTGTCTCCTCATGTCCAATTTCTATTTTTATAATAAAACGGTATTTTATAGTCAGTTAAATTGGAAAAAATCTGCTGCTGTAGGTTAAGGTTTGTAGTGGATCAAGGTACCCATGATAATAGATAGAAAAAGCTGCTCAGAAACATGATTTCTCAGGAATTGCAAGGGCAGTCCTGTGAACTTGAATCTTGTGAAGGGGCCCATGTCTTCCTTGAAAACTTCCTCAACAGAGATAAATTTCTAAGAAGTCCACAAACAACTAGTGTTTCTCAAACTTTCTGATTGTGCCAAAAATTAATTTGTTGGAGATCAGAACATTAGTTTCAAATAACTTAAAAATTTCTTTACGTTTGAAACTTTTCTAGTGTGTGATGCAATTCTGGAGCTTGCTGCCCTGAGAGTTTAGGTAGGATGTTGACAGGCTCAGATAGTCAAATTCATAAGCAACAAATTTGATGCCTGAACTGATCCCTGGAAATAGTGAGTAGAAAAAGTTTTGTCGTTGTCCAGCTGGCAGTTTTAGAATACAAAGGAAGTTGAAAAGTACTGGGTAAATTAAGCAGTTATGTCTTCTTAGGGGAGAAAAAAATTGATGTCAGATTACTTTGTTGTTACAAATTATTGAGTGTTCAAAGGCCATGACTTGATGGCACTTTTGGGAAATCAGTGATATTGGAAAGTATGTGAATTCCTCCTGGTTTTTTGTTTTTTTTTTTTTTTATGTGAACACAGCTGCTTTTAATGCTAATCCTGCACACATAGAAACCATGTTTTACGTTCCCTGTGTTCATAATTTAAATCCATAAGTATGTTGATCCTGGAGATTTTCCTTAAAAATTGAATTTCCTGCTTTACTGTGCTGGGGTTTTTTTGGTTACTGTTTGATGAAAAAGTGTTTATACCTCTTTGCATGTGTTGTTTAATAGTAAGAGCTTCAGTACCAAAAGAGGGCCTGCACAGGTGTAACAAAACAGGATGTGTCTGGCAAACTTAACAGGAACAACGGATTCAATGCTAATGCTTGTAAGATAGTAAACTTGAATAAGTAACAACTAGTGTGCTTTTAATTGTTCTTTTTCCTGAAGGACGAAGGTAGTGGACTTAGTGTGGAGTGGATATGGAACTTCTTTTGTGGGTCCTTGGTGGGACAATGCTGCAAGTTCTTTCTTAGTGATATGAAGCTGCAACATGACATGAAGACCATGGCAGAGTTATTGGCTGGTGGATGTTTCTGCCTTTATGAATGGAAATATAATGCTGGATCTCTTTTGCCCCACCTAATGAAAGATAAAGTACTGATTCAGCTGCCTGGGAAATCTTCCAGATCTGAGATTCATAGGAATTTAGAGCTGGAAAAGAAAGGTGGCAGAACCATAGCTTTAGAAGCAGTTTCAGCTCTTTTCAAATGCTAAATGGATCATAGTACTGTATGCATGCAAAATTGCCCCTTTAATTCATTTGTAAATCAGGCTATTCATCAGAATATGAATATATGGGTTTTACATTGCAAGGACATTTCAAGCCTATGCATGCAAACCTGTTAAGTGTAAAGTCTGTAAACTATTCCATCCTATTTCAGGCAAAATACTAATTGGATTAACTTTATGTAACACTGTAGTTTTCCAGTGGAGACTCTGGGATTTGACGGTAATACATTAAATATCAATGATAACTCTTTATTTTGGGCATCTTCAATCCCTCTGCTTTTACCTACTGATTTTGAGCTTCTCTTTTGGAGCTACTTTAATTGACAAGGTTAGTTTTGAGTGCTGGGCATTTCAGCTTCCTTTCTTTGGGAGGGGTTTGTTTTGTTTTTCCTGGATACATTTCAGCATCTATTGCTAAGTATAAAAGAAGTAGGCTGCTCTGTGCAAAGTGTCTAGAATATCTGTCAAGTACCCATTTTTGAGACCAATTCAGACTTTTGCAACTTGTGGGATTGCAGAGCTTTGCACTTTTTATTTCTGTCCTGTTCACTATTTGCACACTGCTTTTCTGACACGTGATGAATTCAGGGACATTTCTGCTCCTTGCAGAAAGCTTTCTAACCTTTCTGGTTTCTCTGCAATCAGCCCAGTGTATTTGCCTGTTCACACATCTGCATGCCAAAAGAAAGAAAAGTCTAGTTTCTTTGTGCTTTAAGTGAAAGTAAAAAGTTAAATCCCTTTAAAATGTTTCAGTCTTGTTCAACTTCAGGTTTTTGCAGTTGGAGCAAATGGGGGCGGGCGATAATTGGTAGAGCTGTACAGTTATGTAACTAAAAGCTTTTCTACTGCAAGTTAGGAGAGCAGATTGCCTGGCCATCAAATTGCAACACGTGTTTTTAATCTTCCCACAGTGTCCATGCAGAGGAGTACAGTCAAGAAGTGTTTATTGGTTTGGTAGATTAATGTGTTCAAATAAAGATGTTACAAAAAATTTCCTTTGGGCTACAAATATATTTTTAGGGGAAACAGTGGTGGTATTACACCATTTGGGGATTTAAATAGTATTTATTTTGCATAATTAATGGCAGATATTATTCTTTAGGTTGAAATTGTAACTGTTGATGACTTTTAGCATGAAAGTTATCTAAAACTCACAGTGGGGAATCAACTAGTTTAAAAATTATACAATGTATCATAGTGGTGATAAGATAAAATTTGCTATTTTGTGGGGAAATATCATGTTACTATCACAGAAGAATGGTCAACTAGCCAGGAATCATGAATTGTGTCACCAATTTCACATAAATATTAATGAAGGCAGTGACTGAGGTATCAGTGGTTTTTTTTCTGTACCCAGAGGGTTGGTGGTTGGTTTGGTTTGGATGGGTGTTTTTTCTGGCTTATGTATTTAGTTTTTTTGATGGAATGACACTATATAGATCTTATTGTTAGGGTATAGATTCAGGGAAAAGTTATACAAGTATATAACTATAATGTGAACTGAGATGAAGGAAAATAGCATATGAACACTTTGCACTGAGAGTTTGTTGGATTTGGTGTTGCAGCTGTTGTATATAGTCCTTTTATGTCTATTTGGAGTTGTGACTTCAGCTTCTCCATGGCATATTGACAAATGTGAGGATTGCTTCTCTGTAGTGGACAAGGCCATTACCTGAAAGAGCATCTGAAAATTTTACTGAAGGTGGACTGCTGCTTCACGGTAATGTCTATCTTGGACCCTTGATTTTATTCAGTAACTTCAAAATCACCCTTAGAACATGAAAATCAGATTTTGTGTGTTTTTTGCATCACTGAAGGGCCAATTTAGACCTCGGTACCAGTCAGGGCTTTAGCATCACCTTGGTTAAGGATTATTGCCAGCTTGACCCTAAATGGGATGTGTGTGGGGAAGTTCTCTTTTCAGTAGAATAAACAAAGCAGTTTTTGACACTGCACTCTTAGGCATCCATGAGGTTCTCCAAAAGCATTGCTTGCCTTCCTGCAGATGCTTGAAATCACCCACCAGGGAGTTTGCAGTTTCACAAGAGAGCAGAGCCAAACTTTTGCCCCCAAGGCACAGACAGGGGCATCCCAACGTAGCCCAGGCTTCCTGTCACTTGTGCTTGGTCTGGCATGTTTATTTGGCCTTCTCTTTCTAGGGAAACAGCCTCTTAGATTTACTTCATTGCAATGAAGGTGAACAAATCATAATTACAGGAGGTTAAATGGAAGGGTAGAGGGTAAAGTGTGAAACACCAGAGTCCTCTTGTGTAAGGCATGGTTTGGTAAAGCAAGCAGGATGTTTCTCCGTTCAGTAAGCAGAAGTCAGAAACGTGTCAGCTTAAGCAGGCATACACAGGACAGGTGTGCTTTGCATTTTATGGAAAGCCTATTGCTGTTCTTCTGGGTTTAAGACTAGGAAGAATAGAGGAGTAATTTTAAAAGAAAGAGTAACCTTTGTTGAACATTCGTTTTTTTTAAGGGTAGATTTGGTTTGTCTTATTGCTGTTGCCAGTGTCATGTGCTCTGGTGGCAGTACCAGGAATGGACAGATACCTATAAAAATAATTATGGACTAGATTTACCTGATGGCTCTCCTTTAGTTACTTGATAGCCTTTTGCACACACATATATGGATGTATATCATAGAAAACAGCTTCTGCTGAGCAGCTGCCAGTGCTCAACTGCTGTTTAACTAGTGAATGATGCACAAAATTGTCGTAACACATTTTACAAAACGGTGACTTTGAACTGTGCGTACCTAAGATGATTTTTGCATGGTGAATCTAAATACTGCTCCTCTTCTGTTCTAGTTTGTGGAGACATCCATGGTCAGTTCTTTGACTTGATGAAACTGTTTGAAGTGGGAGGTTCTCCTGCCAACACGCGGTACCTCTTCCTGGGGGACTACGTGGACAGAGGGTACTTCAGCATTGAAGTAAGTTTCTAATTTCTGGGTTTTGGTGCAAAACTGCTTGCAGCATATTATTTATATTTACCGTCATCTCTTAAGTAGTTCAGGAATACTGAGGCTCTTCACAAATACCATGTTAATATTGCTGCTGGTGTTTTTATAAAGGTTTCTTGAAATCCAGGCACATCCCACTATATCTGTGCTGGAAAGCTGACACAGAATGGTGTCTGCTAGTGCCATCTAAATATTGCACAGAAAGCAGCATGCTCTGTAGCGTGCAAAAGCTAAATAGCCTGAGTAGATGTGAGCTATTAGAAAAGGGACATAACAGAAAAACTTAACCCGCTACCCATAGTTTAGTTTGACTTTTAGGTTTTATTTGATCTGAGTTTCCTGCATGTGAAATTTTAGGAGAATGGAAGGGCTAGATGAGAGGTAAATGGGACAAAAAGCTAGCACATAGCATGCTGTGCTGGAGAGAATGAATAAGTTCTGTTTAGATATGGCATGCAGGAGTGCATGATCTCTGGCTTTTGATGCAGCACTTGAATCTGCAGAGAAGTTGTGCGTGAGTGCCCTGTTGATGGTGCTGAGACCTGGTGTAGTCTCCAGATCAGGCCGTAGAATGTGGAGGTCAAATGACATCTTTAGCTGGCTTGTGAAAGAGAGTGCTCTATCCAACCTGCCAGCTTTGACTAGAAGTGAGTCAAATATCAAATCCAAATCATCTTTTCCAGAGGATGTTTTCTTCTTCCAGTAGATGTTTTCTTCTATCCTGTGTTATGCTTGATTTTACAAACTGACAAGATGAAGTGCACAACTATTGAGTAAAACCTGATGTAGATTTTTTTTGTTATAGCTGATCTAGTTAGTGAACAGTTAATCAGAAACCCTTGCTGAACTTTTGATCTACAGCTTGACTGTTTGTGTGAAAAGTTCAAGTCTGAACTCCCTTTAAATCACAGCAGAATGCCCATTACCTATTGGAAGCAATATAGATCCTATGATACATGTCTTGTGTATCTGTGACTAGATTAAATGGCATCATGTGAGAACATATCCACTGCTGTTTCATTTTACATCCCCTAAGTACACTGTTACCATATTGGTATACAAGTATATAAGGCCAAACAGCTGAGTTGTTTATGTGCTTGAAAAACAGATCAGTGTATTATCTTGCCAGTGTTACGTTTAAAGTAAGAAGTTTCTGAAAAATTAGGTTCAATAAAACTGCTTGTGCTTTATTAGTTCATTTTAAAGCATCAAGTGTTAACAGAATCTTTTGGTACATTTTACAAATAGAAATATGCTATTCCAAGTACAGATGCTCTAAAAACTTATCAATTGCGAGGTTCTTTGACCCACGTGCTAAAAATCAATATAGTCAGGATTTAGTCTCATACTGAAGTCAGCACTTTGATCATGATTTTTTTGAGCTTGAGTTGATGATTTTCTTGAGATCTGATCCACAGTGAGCTGTGAGCTAAGTCACTGCTGTGGATTACCATGCTGGATTGCTTGGGGAAGATTGAGAAGGAGGAGCAGCAAGAGCTTCACGGACTTAAGCCATTGTGCAGCTCTGTCTTGAACTACCATTTTTGATTTGTGATAACTTTCATTCGTATCTCCTGTAGTCTAGTGATTGAAACAAGATGTGTCTGGAAGAGTAAAGTTTTGTCTTCACTTCTATATACATAGGCTTTTAATAAAAGAAATAGAACAAGTGGATTTGCTACAGCTTTCTAGTGCTTCTCTGACAGTTTACCAAAATCTGTTCTGGGGCTATTACCAATTAAAGAAATAGCAAGCCATATAAAACAAAGAAAACAGCCAATGTATAGGCAACAATTCCCTTAAAATCTGTCATTTACCAGCCTGTGCATGCATACTTATCAAATTGTATTCTGAATTCAGTTTTTCCATTCAGGAACATTGCCTTTTCTCTGGAAGCAGTATTGGCTTCCACCAATGCCAAGGAAATATTTCAGCTGTCACTTATATTATTTCTTTTGTATGTTAGGTTCACAAATCTCTACTTTTTTTTTGGTCACATAACTGATTTTCCCCACCTGTCACCTTGATTAAAGAATGTCTTTGGAAGGAAAGGCAAGTTTCAGTTTTGTAAGTGTATTTGGATGTAGAGCTGTGCATTCAGGCATGAACTCAGCACAATAAGTAGTGACAAGGAAAGGAAAATTGTGAAGAATGAAACTTGGCATTTAGAGGGGGAGGATGTTTTTGGTGCAGAAGGGTACCTAAGTACATAGATCAGGCACCAGCTCTTGTCAGTCCTTTGTGCTGGGGAAGTCATGCTGGTAAACAGACATAGCTTCAGTTCATATTTCTACCATGCCAATCACATCCTGATCTTTCTTCTATCCATGCTGGCTCCTCTTTCTGCTATGGAGACAGGAGACTATTGCAGTTCTGGGGTCTTTCCAAAAGAATTAAGTAGCTGGTCCAAGGTACTAATCACAAGTAATAGAGGCTTTAAAAAAAATTCCCCTTGATTGCCGTGTGATCTCTAGTGTAAAAGTGACACCATTGAGCTTAGACCGAGCTGAGTTCTGATAGTGGGCGAGATAATCCTTCTCTGTGGGCTGCAAAGCATTTGGGATTCTTCTGGATGAAAGGTACTACATAATGCAAGCTATTATCATTAAGAACAGAGAAAGAAATTGCATAAGGTAGGTGGAAGGCATTTGATAATTCAGAGGGAAAAAGGGAAAAGTACTTGTATAAGGCACTCAGCAGAAATGTCAGTCCTTGCATGATGGAGCTTTTGATCCAAGGGCTCAATTCTTCATGTGCATGCTCCATTTTTACCAGAGTTAGCTTTGCTGCTTGAAGGGGGGTGCGTGTGTTTTTGTCTTTTATATTAGTTCTAAGCAGTGAGTCAAAGGATGAGAGACTGATAGAGAAGTTACAACAGGTAGAATTAAAAAATGTCAAGTTGTAGATAGAATGAGACGAGGTTTCCTGGCACAGATGGAATCTTTATTCCATATCTACATTCTCTTTCCCATTTGACCTTTTGGCAGAGGCTGGGCATTTCTTCACTTAAAATAATGAATTTCTGCAATTTAATACAATGCATTTGTTTCCTTGGCTATATAACTGATAACATTTCCCTCTTGTGCTTGTGCACAGTACCAGGGGTTTGGCTCCAGAGTAGAAGAAACCACTTGGTATTCACTTTCAAGTAAACTTTATGGTCATGGAGAGTAGAAACCCAAATGATCAAAACAGAGGGCTATTTTTAAATCTAAAGAATAGTTAGAGCCTAAGTGGTTCTGCAGGAAGAGGTTGTAAGGGAGAATGACTAATCTCTCTACCTGAGTCTCAAAACTCTTTTCAAAAGCAGACAAATGCTGTGCAGTATAGGGAGGAGTGTACTTGCAGACTGTTTTTCATCACAGTGTTACGAAAATTACAGAGTAAAAACCAACTATAATGCATTAATAATAATGATATGTAAATCAACTGTTGGAATTATTTGCTTGCTCAATTCCATGTAACAGCATACTGTCTTGTATGTCACTTGACCATCATAAGGTACATAGTGATCATTTTTGGCAGAGGGAAGAGTTAAAATATAGAGAATTGAACCAATGTTCAAAACTAATAAAAGTGGAGTTACATTTTAAGGTTCAGAACATTCATACATTTCCTCTCCTGAATGCACAGACTGAAATTTCAGGAGGTGAAACTGGTTTTATTTCCAGCAAGAACAAAGTGAGATGTTTGGAATGAGTCTGGAATTTCACCACTGGACCTTGCACCAATTAAAAAAGGCATCTGGTGCTTGAGATGCTTCTGAACTCAGTGAACTGTAGGAAATTAAATGGTCTCTCCCAAGGAAAGAATTACACATAAATAAATTTATTTAGTAAACAGTGGGTGGAGTTAATGCTGGTGAAGTTGTGTGTTTATCTCTCAAGTCTCTGTGAACTTTTCAGGACTTCATTGGAAGAATGAACACTTTTCAGCATCCTGTGTTACTGTAGTGTGTTGATGTTTTCCAGTAAACAGCTTTATTTAAAATAATTTGGGCTTGTCAGGAATATTTCACCAGTGAAGTCAATTTTTTCAGTTCTCTTAGAGCAAAGAGAATCCAAGGATATTAATTATCCTGAATTTCCTTGCCCTTTTCTTTTGTAGATCAGTAGCAAATAATCTTTCTTCATAGCAATAATTTGCATCTTGTGAAATCTCCTCAGAGCTGTGAATATTCAGTAACTCAGCAAGTTCAGATTACTTTTATATATATTAGATTCCCTGACTGGAACATCTGTTTGTGTCAGGGCTGTCCTTGCAGCTTGACTGGTCCTGTGCCAGCTGTTCCCAGTGTGGGTCCCCAGCATGCCAAGAGCCCCTTTTGGCTGCAGGGGAAGAACATGTGATGGCACCATTTCCCCTGCACTGATGCCATCTCTCTGTGGGACCCATCTTCTCAGAGAGCAGCTGTGGCCTTGACACAAGGTCCCAAGAAGGAGAGTTAGGAGCCATCGCTTGAATACCTGTTTAGAAAGTACTAGCTATAAGAATTAGAGGAACATTTGCAAAAAAGAATTTCCTAGTCACTTTTTGGTTGAAAAAGAGGTACTTATTTTTTGATATTTTATGTATTTTCAGGTATTCTTTTTAAAGGCTGAAATGGGAGTAATGCGGTCTAAACATTAGCAATCAGTATATTGCGATTTTGCTGTAATCCTACTTACAGTGATTTCAGCAAAGACAATATGACTTTTCCTTTATTTGCAGTAGTGTTCAGAATTTTCTTTGTTCTCAAGGGATAGTAGTTGAGAAATGGCATTAAGTTGCCTCTCATGTGAGTATTCTAGATACAGCTGCAATGTATCTTTACTTGTCTCTGAAATCATGCCATAATAAATAGTCATCCCAGTAGCGTGAATGCAGGTACGTGTCTTCAAAGGTACATGGTTTCCCTTGGGATAGTTAGTCCATTTTAGGAAGCTGTATCTGTACTAGATATTGTGAAGGTATCATTATTTCAGTACACCTTAAGTAATGCAATTTTTGTATTTAGGTGAGGTGTGTGTTAAAAAAAGTGCTGGAACTATGCCCACAGGTCACAGAGCATCAGTAGAGACCTTAGCAATGTGTGGCTCAAATTATCCTTTCAAGTATGAATTACCTCACACTTAATCACACTTGATTTCATCTGCTGGAGGAGTGCCCAGTGCTGTCAGTCATTTGTTGGGGGAGTTCATCTTTTGTGCCTATGCAAAGCCACACAACTGGCAGTGAGCTGCATCTCTCTCTTCCTGGCGCTACCAGTGCCCGAGCACCCAGAAATGAGCACTGTGATGCTGTGGTTGTACTCAAGTGGCCATGATTGATGATTTTTCGAGGCTCCTTGTTTTAATCAATAACTTGAGATGCATAGAAGAGCTGTGGGGCCTTTGCTTTTCCTTTGCAGGATTGGCTCAGATGTGGAATTGTACAAATGCTCAAATTCTGCATGCAACAGTGGAGTTAAGTCTGTTTTGAAAATGTGGGCCTTTGGCTTACACATTCTTTAATTGCACAGACCTTTTGTTTCCTGAAGCTGAGGCTGCCAGAACCTCAGCAGGAAAACTGCTTGACTATAGGAGCTGGGAGGTGGACGGATTGTTACAAACTTAACATATCTGCTGTTTCAACAGCTGAAAGACACTAAACAAGTGAGAGGGGTTTGAGGGTCTTCAATTAAGAACCATAACTTTTTATATAGGTATATAGATATATCTACAGATAGGCTTTTTATATAGGTATATAGATATATCTACAATTAAGAACCATAACTTTTTATATAGGTATATAGATATATCTACAGATAGGGTGAAATGAACAGGGAAGAATATCTTACAGATGTCTAGATCGCAAGGTCCCCGCTGTACGTTTTGCATAGAGTTACAGCAGAGCTGATGTTTAGGATATTCTTGATGAAAAAGTTGAAAGAAGAAAGGTATTTCAAAATTTTACATCAGGGAAGCAGTATTACAAAACACTAGAAAATTTTAGGCTCAGATTTTCAAAAAAGGGCAATTTATCATAAATCTTTTGACTTCAGTAAGAATTATGATATGTGAAGCCCAGGTAGGAAAAAATCAAAACCAGAATGTTGCTCAGATTTTGTTGTTTGGACCTAAGGTTTTTTGTATGTAAATGACTGTAGGTTGAAAAGCCATGACAATCGTTGTCCTCATATTTGTTCTTCAGTGTGCATGGAAAAAAATAAATCTAATCGATTCTTATTTACTATTACAACATTACTTCACTGACATACTGAAAAGAAAAGGGAGAAACTTAAAGGAATCATCTAAACAATGTTGCCAGATCTTTAGGAGAGTGAAAAACTTAGGAGGCCAATGTAAACCACATTTTTTTAATATGCCCTTTCATCTAATCACTAATCGTGCTTTTCTAAAGATGTTTTGGCAGGATTAGAAGCTCTTGGGTAACTTGGATATGACTTTAAAAGCTGGTGCTTTTCTTGCATGGATGGGGGTGTCATTTTAAACTTCACAACATTTACATCAAATTTTTGCATGAGTCAGTGTGTCTAAAGTGGAAGGGTCTGGAAATTCTTGGAGGAATGAAGGAGTCATCAAAGAGAGAGAATTGCTCTGGTGGTGTGGACAAGTTCAGGTTTCTTGCCCCATTGGAGTGAAACCCTCAAACCCAAGTCTGCTGGAGTTTACACAGAGACAGAAGACTTTCTCCAGGCACACCCTTTGTGGTTGTTTTGGGCCACAACAGATGATTCCTGGGACCTAACACCGTAATTCCATGCTGGATTACATTAGCATGATTTCCCTGGCATTGTGACATCTCTTCTCGCTTCCTGCGGTGGCAATAGCACCAGGGAGGCGGAAGAATTGGCATGAGCTGGGAGGCCTTCTGTGTGTTTCCAAGGGGGAAAATTTGTTTTATAATTCCTTAATATAATGCCTGTATTTTTGCTGTTTTCTTCTGTCTGTAGACCCTCTGAGCAGAGGAACAGAAAATACAGATAAAGAACAGAGCATTCAGATGTTTACATGTAATAAATTCAAGGCAACAGGTAGTAGTGTAAAACTCCTGCTGCTGTGTGATTGTCTAGGGATAATGTGAACACAAACATTAAAATCCCTTCTTCTTTTCCTTTTTTTTCTTATAAATTTACTGTGTAGCAAACAAGAGAGCTGAAATCTATGTGTTGAGATTAAAGTTATTATTCAGCTGTTTTTCAAGACACTCTGGAATGTAGAAGGGAATTCACACTATAATGTAGAAGCATTACGTTGAGAGCAATGCTGATGTTGTTCTAATCTGAAGCCATAGAGTACATACTGAATTTCCAATGTATTGATTATTAAGTTAAATGAAATTATTATTTTTCCAGTGGAACAAAGAGGAGTGTTAGGAAGTAGTTGTAAATGAAAGTGGGGGGGGGTTGACACCTTGTTTTTTCTTGTGCAGCATTTCTGCAGTTCCTTGTTATCTAAGCAAGGAAAGGTTGGAGTAAAACCCATTCAGACAGTTTTTCTAGTTTTTGAGAGGACATTGTGGTCTATACAGTGTCCTTGCAGGCAAGTGGGCTCATCCCATGGGATGAGTGGGTCTTGTTTCCATCAGCCTTCTTGGAGCTGTGAGTTCATTTTCAAAACAAATACTTTTAATGGGGTGGTTTAGAGAGGTCTGACCAGAGCTTAGCCTCTCCAAATCTTTTATCTTTAAAACCATGTCTAGAAGAAATGTTATCTCAAATAGAAATCTTTAGGAAAGAGAAAAGTCATTATAAAAGCTTTGTAGTAACTTTATTTAATGCAAGGGCTTTGTGGATCTTTTTATCCCAGTTGTGTGTAGGGAACAATGTTAAGTGAAAAATGAACAAACTTCCATGTAAAAGCTGTGTAATTCTGAAAACTGAGGTATTTCCTGAAGTGTGAGTTAAAATTGTTCTGAGGCAAATTTTCCTTAAGCCAGGAAATGCAGGTCTTCCAGTGAAATTGTTTCCACAGAAGTTTTCTGCCTAACCCTCCAGGTAGAGAGTGTGCCTAGAGATGAGCAGCAGTTGCTGTGTGGGAGCTGGGGCTGCTGAAGGCGGTGCACGGCTGACCAGGGAGGTGCCACTCAGGAAAAAGTGTAAAATTCTGTCAGAATATACCATACATCAGGACGAGTTTCAGCCAGTCCAGGCTGAAATGCAGAGCAGTGTTTGGATGTAGTATGTGAAGAATGAAGTTGATCAGTTGAAAATAAATGCTTTCCACAGATTACTTTTATTTTTTCTGCTAGGTTTTTTTTGTTGGTTTTTTTTTTTTTTTTTTTTTTTTTTTTTTTTTTTTTTTTTGTGATGGAGGGGAATGTAAATTGTTCTGTCATTAATTATGAATTCTATTTTTCTTTCTTGTTCTGATTTGCAGTGTGTGCTGTACTTGTGGGCCTTGAAAATCCTTTACCCCAAAACACTGTTTTTACTTCGTGGGAACCATGAATGTAGACATTTAACAGAGTATTTCACATTTAAGCAAGAATGTAAGTTTATCTTACCTTTCTCCTCTTAACTCCATTTTCAGCAACTTAGTTTGTTACTTTGCACATATTTGATGCTGGTTCATGATTAGTAAATTTTCATGTACTTTTCATGTTAACTGCCATTAATTTTAAATTGTAGTCCCTGTCCCTGAAAGGGCAGTCACCTCTCAATGGTGTGGAATGGAAGGGCTTAGACCCCTCCACGTTTGAGCTTGCCAGCCTGGTGTGGGAGCATCCTGGGACTGCTGTGCATCCATCTGGACCTGGATGCTCTTGGTAAACGTGTACTGCTGCTGATGCTTTTTGCAGCAGCTGAGGGTTTGCTGCCCCACACAGCAGCTTGGCATGCAGAACCTGCTGGCACACCAGCCCTGGCGCCTGTGACAGGTTCCTGACTGCTAGTTAAGGAGTGCCTCATCTCATGGAGCAGGAAAAAAATACAGGGAATTTTTTATTATGGTTTTTCTTTTTCCTTTAGGTATAGCATTTTCATATTTATCCTATGTGTAGGCTTAAACTTTTCAATAAGCTCTTTTTATATGAATTCCTTTCTGTGTTGCAAGAAAGGATGCAGTGACACATAAAAGCTCATTAGAGGTAGACCTTTACCTGCACAATGAAGCTTTTTTTTCCATGTGACACTGTAAGATGAAACTATTGCCATAAGTCTGTGTTTCCTTTTTACACTGGGGATAAAGGAAATGTTAATTGGCTCAAAGGCTTCATGGTTTACTGACTTTATTATGCATATTGGTAAATTAACATTTCAGCTTCATTGTACCACCTCGTTCATTTCATAATGGCATTTCTGTAGATAATTAATTATAAGGGACTGGGCTAGAGTTCTATTTCATAGAGAGTATATTGAGTGATAATGATGATAACCATTCAGCAGATGTTTTAAGGCTTGCTATACACATTTCGTACTGAGTAGAAATGGTAGACTGTAATGGCATATTCAGTTGTTCATTTACAGGTTTTTAGAAAAAAAATATGATAAAATTTTATTAATTTCACCTCAGAACAGGAAGGTTTTTTCCAGCAGTGGATTCCTGAAGATATTTTTGTATGAAGCAAAAGTTTGGGTACAGTCCTCACTACCAGATAGACTAGTGGGAGAAAAAAGTTTGAGATATTAAGCATATTCCTTTTTCCTCTTAAATATTGATGCCACTTTCTGTTACCATCTTAATTTTTAAAAGGTAAAATAAAATATTCAGAACGTGTATATGATGCCTGCATGGATGCCTTCGACTGCCTTCCCTTGGCTGCTCTGATGAACCAACAATTCCTGTGTGTACATGGTGGCTTGTCTCCGGAGATCAACACCTTAGATGACATCAGAAAAGTAAGTCTTTGAGGTATTACCAATCAGCACAATGCAAGCACCATCTGACAACTCCTTGTGCCATGTTAAAGTGTTCTGTGCTTTCTTGGAGAAGATACAAAAGAGCTCTAGGAGAACCTCACAATATACAAAGATGTAAAGAAAAAGGCTCGTATGATTGCAATGGGTATTTTTTTCAAATAGTCAAGAGCTTCATTCTCAATAGGTCCCACCATATTTTTAATAGTTCTGCATTTGAGTGCCCAGCAGATTGTTTGATTGAGACTCAATAAATTCATGCTTGTCATACTCCTGTGTTCTGAAAAGTTTCTCAGAAATCTCATGAAACTTCAGAGTACATTGTCAAACAGCTTCTTCACATAATCTGGTGTTATTGCATGTTTTCAAGGATGTATTTTTATTCACATGTTTTTTAGAAGAGATCTCTGTTGACATTTCTAAGAAGAGATATTTAAACCATTCATTCTAAGTGTTCCCAGGAAAAAAAGTTTGTTTGCTGTTTAAGACTTGCAAACATGGATATATATTTCTGAGCTTTCAAGTTAGTAAAAGGTAATTTATATTCTGAGGTTAATTTATAGTCTACTAAGAAATTAATATAGTTTAAAAAACCTCAAATTGAGCTAGTAATTACATGTTTTGGTTTAAAAGCAATTAGGTTAAGATACTAACTGCACTTTAAAAAATTACTGAATGAAAAGTTTTGTTTATGAGGTAAAGGTTCACTATCTCAGTAAACAAAAATACTCTGCGTAAAAATTAGCTGGCTCTGCAGCAGCATAATGGCAGAGTAAAGTTGTTTAGCTCTTAGATTCTAGATTAGGTTCATTAACACCTTCCCTTCCTCCTGCCCAACCCAGCAGATTTATTTATCTTTGGCAATCAGCAGCAATTGGGTTTGAATATTTATGAATTTTTGTTTAATTTAAATGAATTGTAATTACATAAGCATTAATTGGAGAGGGCTGAAATAAGAAGTGTAGATATGCTGTGAATATTTCAAGAATGCAAAGGTAAAATTGTAGAGAACTCTCAACAACTGAGTGTTGAAAACTTACAAAACAAATTTGTTCTCTTTGAATTTTTTTTTTTTTTTTTCCGAGGGGAGGAGGTATCTACTAGCTACTGAATCAATGCTTGATCTTTCTGGTCAAAATAGAGAATATTTCAGACTGCAAGCCTTATTTATACACAATCTTAACAGGACTGTTCTTATATGAAAGAATTCTTGAGACAACACATGGTGTTTTTATATTAGAGTTCTTGCAGGAGAATACTGATTTATTTTTTTTTATTTTGCTACATTTCATCTTATTTGTGGTATGATTCTATGTTATTTGAAGTTTTAAATACCCATAGTAAGACCAGAAAGAGAAATTTTTAGCTTCTTAATTAGGGTTGAGGTTATGGGAGCAACAGGAATGTCAGGCCAAGATGCTGTAATGCAGAGATATTGTCTTGATATTTAGATACAATTTTTTTTGTGAAAATGTAGATAAATCTAAGTGGAAACTTACTTTGAAATAAGTCCTGTATTTTCTTGAGGTGCCCCACTTACATAAATTGAATGCTTTAAGGTTTGAAAAACCATGAAATACAGAAACACTGTATTCTCTCTTGTCCACTGGAATGCTTGCGAAAACCAGTAGAAAAGGCAAAAAAAAAAGGCAAAAAAAATTCATGTAGAATGGGAATCCACAGTATCTCTGAATTTTCAGTTATATCTGTTCCTTCCATCCCCTGTCAATGTTTGTAAAGCTGAAGAGCAGATTGCTATGAGTCTTGTTGGCCTGCTCATGGATTGAAAAATAGTAATTTTGTTTCAATGTTTCTGTGATACATAGTTGAAAGAAGTTAGTATTTCTTTGTCTCCTATTTTTCTTAGTTAGATCGATTCAAGGAACCACCTGCATATGGACCTATGTGTGACATCCTGTGGTCAGACCCGTTGGAGGACTTTGGAAATGAGAAGACTCAGGAACACTTCACTCACAATACAGTCAGGGGATGCTCGTACTTCTACAGGTGATCATTACTACTTTGAATAGATTTCTGTTGGTGAACTGATCCTGGTTTTGCAGTATAAATGTTTGCTTGAACTTTGTGTCACTGCTTAGGTAATTAGGCCTTTTTTTCTGCAAGCTAGCCTTGTTTTCAGAAAAACTCATGCTTGCTTTATTTGAATCTCTTCTGTTATGCCACATTGCAAAAACTCTAAATCACTTAATTTTATTCACCAAAGCCTGTGTATTTTGCCTATTTCTGTTCTTGTAAGTTAGAGAATGAATGTGTCACTTTAAAAAGGGGTACATAACTGCATTTCTAGTTTGAAAATTAAAACTTAATTTCCAATTAGGGATGCCAGCACTGGAAAACTGTTTACCTGTTATTCTGCAGGGTAAATAAAAACTGTGATTTCCCCCACAGAGGTACTTTTTTTTTCCCCTCTCAGTTTGATCAAACTTTTTTGTTTGTTTGTTTGGCAATAGTTCTTTAAAAATTCAGTATTTGAGGAGCATTTGTTAAATGGGACTTAGTAATATCTGAAATGCAGATAAATGCCTTTAGTATTCATGCAGAAACATATATCTGTCTTCCTCTGACAGTGTGGGGATTTCAAGGAATTTGGGCTCTTTTTTAAAAATTATGATATTTAAGAACAACATACAAGGATGCCAGAGTAGTAAAACTAGCAGGGGAGGAGGTTAAATTGCAAAATGAGCAATGTATTCAGTGAAATATTAATTTAAAAATCCATTTTTGTTCAGGAGAAATGTGAAGATGCTATTGAAATATTAAGTAGTCAATGAACTTTCTGAAGTGAGGCAGTTCTGCTTCAGCCCATGCTAGTTACACACAAATCTAAGTTTTCTCAACAAACTCAGCAGAAGGGGGGAATCCAGCTCTTTCACTTGTCTTAGAAAATCTCACCTTGAACACTGACTGTAGCTGTTTAGTAACATATCAGAACATATCAAAAAAAAATCAAAACATATCAAAAATCAATGGCTTCCACCAGCAACCAGGTGACAGAGCCACTGGACTCAACCTCCTTGTTGGTAATGTTATCAGGAAGACAGCAGATGGTTTGATGTTCAGAAATGAGATTTCCTGCTCCCTTCTTGGAGCTGTAGTTGCTGCAGCATGGGGCCAGCTAAGAACAGAGCAGTTTGCTCTGCAGTCTGGGCTGCTGGCACCCATCTCTGGTGGGGAAGCTCGACGGCCACCCTTTGGTCTGTGATATCTGGGAGATGCTCCATAGCTGTGCTTGGGCCCTTCATGAAAGGGATGGAAAACTGCTGCAAACACTTGATCAACGCAGAAATGGGCTGATGGGTACAATCGTTGCTCATCTCAGCAGCAGCAAATGCTGGAGTGTACCTGAGACTCCCAGGTACTGCACACATGCGGAGTAGTAGTGATTTCCCCCTCATGAATAGCCTGGCAGACATAGCTTGTGCTTAAATGCAGAGCTGCTTATATACTGGAAAAACTTCTAGATTTTAGATTTGGGGTGTTTTTTCAGAGGTCTGCTCCATACAGTTGCCATAAAATTTCCTTTACACACACATTTCTCCAGAAAATGTATCAGACCTAGTTTGTGTCCTGACGCATATTCAGAAAAACGCGTGTTTCAGGAGAAGAGGAAATATTCAGAAGACAGCTAATTATCAGGTCATGTGTGAGGGACATGTAACTGCTTAATGATTCAGTCAGAAGTCTAGCTTGGAGTCCTGTTATCTGAGATTATATAAAGGCAAGCATTCCTTTTAAAAGAAGTACCTAGTTTCCTTGGAAGATGACTAATTGCTTGCCTAATGATAATACCTGCTGTAAAAGGTATCCATCAGTGTGGAATGTCTAATTTTCCTTGCCTTTTCCAGTTACTTCCTGAGTAGAGGAACAAATTTCCCTAAACAGGCAGCTTGGCTTGTAAAGTACAGACTGAATTACTCAGTCAGTCCTCCTTCAAGAATGCCTGTTAATAGAATGACTGTGTTTATTCTTTACCGAATAAAATTTTTTAAGTTCCTTCAGTCATTTCCAGCAAGGGAAGTTCAAAGATAGCAATGAGGATTTTGAATGAAGGTCAGAAAGATTTCAGTCATGGCTGCAAATCAGTGAAAGGATTTCTAGATGATTAAGGTCTCCTAATCAATTACAGGAAATATCTGGAATAAAAAACTTTTATTTATCAGAGATATTCATTATGATGACAAGTTGCAAGTTACTTTGCTCTGACTTAAAGTTATTTCCTAATACAAAAATGCTGTGAGGAAAATCACAGTAATGTGGTTTTCTAACTGCGCATGCACCATATTAACTGGACCTTCCATCTCAGAAGTGCATGAAATCCTCTGCATTCAACCAAAAGCCATTTGTGAAATGTTGGGCCATTTCTGTGAGAAAGTATAAAGATTGTAACTTACAGCAGTCTGACAAGCTTCTCACTGCATTTCTTACATGATCATGCTCATACAGCCTATTGAATTTCAAACTGATCCAGTGTTTCTTCAAGTGTCCTTTTATGTCAGAGTTCTTGAAACTGCTGTGGCTAGTTGTAAAATGACAGATATTGAAACCATAGGCATAACCTGTCATTTAGAGATGTAAAGAATAGTCAGCCTGATTTTCAGGAGTGCTCTGAGTCAACACTTAATGCATACCTTTAGCATCTAGCAGCATTTTGTCCTGTGGATTGTCAAAATAGCACAATGCCAAAGTGAAATGTTAAGTGTGTAATATAAGGCATTTATGAAAATATATTGAAGTTTCTGTACCTTAAAGGGAACAAAAAGTGATAGGGATGGGATTTCATTTTCCTGTTTAAAAAATTTAAAATTGTATGTCCTTTGTAGTCATGGTCATGTTTGATGCAATTTTGTTGAAAAGTAGAAATAATTAATGAAGTGCTGGTTGTTTAAATTGTTCTTTTATTATGAGTTAAGCTTTTCTTTCATCCATACCCACAATAATGTTGTATTCAGAGTATATTATAAACAAGAGGGAATTATTTTGTCCCAGAGGGATATTAGACCCACAGGCACACAGTTGTTCAGTTGATCCAGCCAATAAAGAAGTTTTCCTGTTTACCAGATTATCTAGTTCTTGCCTTGAATTTTTCTAGCAAATATTTATTTGCACTTAGCAATTTGTAATGATCTTGCCAATGACCCTTTGTGCTTCTTTCATAAGCTAATGGTACAGTAACTCTCAGGCATTTTTCTAAGAAACAGGTTGGACACCAGGAAGAACTTCACTGAAGGGGTGGTCAGGCATTGGAATGACTGCCCAGAGAGGTGGTGGAGTCATTCTCCCTGGAGGTGTTCAAGAAACATCTGCCAGCCTTGAATAGCAGTGAAGTGCTTCAACCTTAGAGATACTCTGGGGTAGAGTAATAATTTTGGCCCTACGAGCACATGATTTCAGTGGTGCACTTGTCATGCAAGTTAAGTTTGCCAGTATGCAATGATGAAAGAAATGTCTGCTGAAAGATTTGAAGACTGTAGAATGTTTCAGCTCAGGGTGGGAGGCACAATTGTATGATTTTTTTCCTTCTTTTTTTTTTTTTTTTTTTTTAGTAATAGCATTTTAAACAGATCCTTTTGCCCATTTTTCTACTCTTCTTTCTCCCAGGCCAGAAGCTTTTTGCTGCCCTCACATGGTCTGCCCAGATGTCCTGGTAAAATTGCTTGTGTGCTCCATCAGACCTGGGAAAGCATCCAGTTTTAAAAGAATGACTCTGCAAAAAAAGATGTGTTTATTTGTTCTAATCCCATGCAGTTCCCTGTTCCACTTCTCAGTGCAGCTCTGCAGACAGCGCAGCTAAGAGCAAGCAAAAGCTGGTGGAAAGGGATGTTCTGAGAGTTGCTCAGGACAGCACAGCAGCAAAAGCATTTGCCTTTGGAGACTCAAGTGCAAGGCAAATGAATTTTGCAGGAAACCTATTTTTATATGTGCATGTAATGTTACAGAAGCTTTTGGACTAAATTTGAATGTTCTCTTTTGAAAGAAATGCTTATGCCTCTTTTCTAATGGCATTATGAGGGATATGAAAAAAAAATGTTAATTCCATCTATTTTTTCCAGTTATTGGTGGAAAAACAGTTTGAAAACATTTACCATTTTGGTTCATGTTGGCAAATTATTGCTTCTCTTTTAGAACTGCCCAGAAGTAATCAGCGATCATGTAAAAGAGACCTCAGAACTAGTAAACTATGCATGAGGCATGTTAATGAAAGAAGATGCCCAAGTAGGGAATATCACAGTTAAGTACTCCATGGAGAATAACATCTCTCTAGCTTAGCAGAGGCCTGTCTTGTTTTCTCTGTGAGTCACGGCTGCTCCGTGATTCAGCATGACACATGAAGGCAGGAGGCTGGGTCGCTCTGGAAAAGCCTGTTGCGTGGGGGATTTCTGTTTGTTTGTTTTCCCTCTTGGCCAACTGCTTTATTTCTGGCTCATCTGAATTAGAGTCTGGGCTCTGCAAAGCAGGACAAGGAGGAGAGTGTATCTGGAAGGGTAGCGCTCTGAAAAACTAGTAGGGAATTTGATTGCAAGTCAGTCATTTTAATAAAAAAGATAGAAAAAAGATTTCCAAGTAGATGTCATTTCTATAAAAGTTTGTTTCTGATAACTTTTCCCATAATGTCTGTTTTGCTGGCTCTTTGTAGGACTTCTTATTTTTACCTGCTTTTTAGGACGTATTTTTGTGTTAAGGGATATTGTTTAATCTAAAGCAAACAGATACTAAGGAAATGCTGGATAGCATATGGAAAGTGTGCTTCTCCCCAGCCCCTGCTTCAAAAAGAAGCTCAAGAAAAATGCCTGCAAGTTGCTTTGCCTTTTTCAAAAGAAAATATCTGGAGAGACTGCTCATGGGTTGTGGTGGTCTGGGTAATAGGGCAGCTGGCAGATTGAAGGTCCCATGCTATTCACTTGTAAGAAAAGAAGGCAGCAGGTTCTTTTTTTGTAAATTTGCATGAAGCACTGTGTGACATCTCTGCCTTTGTAGGTGTGGGCCCTGTAGAATCAGCCGAATTCTGCTAGCAAAAGTCTTATTTTCCATAGATTTATGAAGAACAAGATAATTAAGCAATAAAAAACCCCGCCACTTTTGTACTTGAAATGGAAAGAAGAACCTATCATATCTATTTAGGAGGATTTTTTACCACTTCATTATATCTTCTTTAAAAGCTGTACTTAACACTGGATGAAAAGAACACTATGGAGGAAAAAAAATAGCCTAGACATTTTGAGCAGCTGCACTGATAATGAACATAATCAACTGTCTATCAGATTTTTGTGATAGACCCCAGTTTTCAGAAGTTAATGTAGAAATTTCTAAACAAAATGTACCATAAGTCTACATTTAGTCACAAATAATTGTGAAAAGAAATGTATGCAAATCGTTTCTCATTTGCCCGTGGTTTGAATGGCAGCCTGTCAGCATTTGAGATCACTGCAGTTGCCAAAACGATAGCCCACATAATTTGGGAATTGAAACTGGTTTTTAATGGCAATCTTTTTAGACAATTCCAAATACCAGGCCTGCATCTGAGAATATGTGCTAGGTGGCTCAAGTCCAGAAACAGCAATACAGCATTCCACTGGGTTTGTAGCTGCAAATGACATTTCACCTTCAGAATACCCAGGAAGGTTTGGAAGCAAGTAGTATACTTTCTCTTGGATAAACTAAAGGAAGATGATGCATTAGACTGGGGAAGGGGGGGTGTGTAAGTCTTCATCTTTTTCATGCATGAAATTAGAAAGTGATGGGGCTGCTAACTGATTTCAAGTGGGCTCTTAAGGTGGTCCATGAAATTATGCCTGGGACAGCAGGTTTTTGTATAATGTATAGTTGAGGTGGGGTTTTTTTGTTTGTTTGTTTTTTTTATCTTGCTTGGTATGTTTAGCACAGATGCATTCAGTGAGCATATTTTTGGGGTTTCAGAAGTCACAGGATTTTAAGTTCCCAAGGGGAAAGAGAATTTGTTTATCAAGGAGATAAAGTTCAGGAAGATAAACATACCCAGTTTGAAGATTGATTTGCCTTTCTTCTTTCTATCTCTTCCCTCTCTTTCCGCTTTACCCACCCTATTTTCTGGTGTTCACAAGCAGCCACTGCATACAGTACTCAGTGAGTGAAGTTTTCTCTTACAAGCAGCAGTTGTATTACCCTTTCCTTTTTTTGGAGTGCATTAAATCTTAAAGTAATAAAAGAAAGTACCTTTTTTCTGACAAGCCACAGGCTGATTGTTGTTATGTAATGAATTGCAGTTTCTAGCATTGTATTGGTGTGAAAGCGGAACCAATGAGAAACTCCAAGTCAGAAGTACAATTTAATAAGAGAAAGAAGAAAATAAGTAAAATAAAGTAAAATAAAATAAATTCAATAG